>JAAFCE010009109.1:5326384-5350347 GCA_013389805.1 Trigoniulus corallinus
AAAGCAGACCAGCAATTGAGCTTGCGTATTTGCCTCATTTGACCTCGCATCGCATTGCTGCCTCTGTATCGTCTTCGTCGACGTTCACCACTAACTCTCTACTATGTAGGGCTTTCTTGTAGGCTCTACTGTTCATGCTCTTTGGAGTCTCCAACGCTCTCCACATCGTCTGAAAATAGCATGCATTGGGGAGCTCATCGGGGAGCAGTTCGTCCATAACTACTGTAGAATGAAAAGGTATGGACGAAGTGCTGAACCGTGTTGCACCCCAACCATCACTTGGAAGCATCCAGGATTTTCCCAAATAGTCGTTGTCCTTGTTATGGTTAAGAACCTACCAATTCTGATACTAAAACTTTTATCCTACCAGTTGTAGACTTATGCACAAAGTCAAGTACCCTAAAACCTTAACACCAAGGCGATTAATTGTGGTGTTGGAATACAGGCAGCTCATGGGGCAGGCAAACCTAGACGGCTGCCTAGGTCGGCAACTTTCAAAGGGACGGCTAATTTCAGAGGTACCTCCTTGCCATGCAGCCTATCGGTCATTTAAAATGTTCATAGTTCTAGAATTCCCAAATTTCTCAGATTGGTGGGGCTTTTTCTAAATATAGGCTTTCTCGAGGCGCCTTATTGCAGAGTCATAGCATGCATTGGCAGTGGGACAAATATCAAGGGCATGAGAAACGCTCGGACAATTTAGAACTGCATTAAATTTAGGAATGTAATAGATCAAATCTAGTCAGGTATGTAATGAGAGCAAGTGAAACTGGTAGCAAAAAAAATGATTTCGTACGAATACAACAGATGGTAACACGACTGCAATTTGCTGACCGGCGACTTTAAAATGTAGGATGATGACCAAGAGCCTGTGATGACCCAAAATGGCATTCCTGTATTAATTTAATTTCAGAACCCACATCTGGGATACCAAAACCTACTTCCTTTTTAGAGTCAAATAATAATTAATGTGATCTAGGAGTAAGTCTGTACTTACGTTTTCCAATTGTTTTGACAGCAACTTCGGTGGTCAAAGGTAAATTTAATGTGGCCTTTCGGACGCATCCATAATGTCCATAACCTATGATATCACCAAGTTCCAAGAAATCTCTGAAGACAAACAATCCGTCATCCTTCAATTCTTGAAAATCGTTTACTTCTGGTTTGGAGATTTCTTGTCGTTTGGGGATCTGAACGTAAAAGTTACTAGCCTTGAGTCGCTTCATAGGTAAACCTAAGGAAAAATAAAATTTACAACTCCCATTTACCTGTTTCATGGATAAATAATTTTAGGAATTACTGCATTTGGAAACAGTGAATCTATGGACCGCATGCGGTCTGGTCAATACGTCAGACACCATGCAATATTATAACCAGCAAAGCATTAATTTACGTGCTAAAATTTCTATTTTGGTTGTGTAATGCGGTGTTGGAACACGTCGGGTAGGCCGCATCCCCCACAGACAAGAAAGCCAATATTCCTGCGGGTTCCAGACGCCTGGCTGGGGCGCCCCCAGTCAGAGCATGTTCAGTGGACCGGCAGTCCCGACCCTGGCACACGCGAGATAGGGGTATGATGATGATGGACACTGTGAATCCATGGAGAACAGATGCTATTCTATATCATCCATCATGGCTAATCTATTTAAGATGATGAACTAAAGGTTTTTCTCATTATGTCGTTTCGTCATCATCATCGCACCCTTATCCTGCCTGCGGCAGGGTCGCGTCTGCGGGTTTTTATCCTCCATTCTTGCCTATCCCTTACCAAGTCCACTTCCACCCCGCACGCCTCCATGTCCCTTTGTACCAATCACAAGCATTCCCATAGTGGACCAAATACGTTCCTCCTCCCCCTCCTCATCACATGCCCATACCACCTCGCCGCTGTTCTCTCATTTTCTCTGGGATGTTTCCCACCTTTAAGTTATAGTAGAACTTCGGTATATCGAACTCGCTTATATCGCAATTCTGCCTATATCGAAGTTTAAGCGCCGGTCCCGCCTGGCATAAGGTTAATCAATACGAAAGATGCCCTGATATATCGAAACTTGTTTACCGTAAAATCTCACGCAGTGCCCGCGGATTATACGCGAAACATAGGGTCATTTAGTGCGGACTATATGCGAGGGCGGACTATATGCGAGGGCGGACTATATATGAGTGCGGACTCTAAATGAAACCAAGGGTTCTCAATGAAAACTGCTCCTCATTTTCTAAACATTTTATTACACATAACAACATGCCATCTTATAAAATCTTTCACATTTCAATTTCATCATCAGAGAAATCTGACATTTCATGTTAAAATTCATTTGATCCCATTGCCCCTACAAGTTGCGCGACTGGCTACAGTAGGAATTTTAAAGTGCGGACTATACATGAGTGCGGACTATATTTGAAATATACCCATCGCTAATGCGGACTATAGACGGGTGCGGACTATATTTGAGATGCGGACTTTACGTGAGATTTTACGGTATATCGTGAGATTTTTCGGTTATATCAAAGGTGATTTACAGGTCCTCTGATCAGAAGCCTATGGGGTATATCGAAGTATCATAAATATAGTATTTGACTTTGGTCGACAGGGACTATAGAGCGAATCTCACTCCATCTAGACCAAGGTCTTCAAAGTTTTTCGACTCACGAAATCCTTAGAACTAAAAGGTTTTTATCTCGTCATTGCAATCGAATTGGCAGCCCACACATGAAGCCTCTGATGTATCCAGGTACCCCTCTGGTTGGAAGTTTGTCCCTGGCTGAGTATAAGGTTAGAAAGGATCATACATATAAATTGAGGAAGATAAGGGCACAGACAGACTCATATTAATGGTCATTTTTGACAAGGACCATTTGGCAATGGAATAACTTTCGAGAGGATGAAGTGGAGGGTTTCCTGAAAGGAAAGGCCACCATTGCGCAAGTATTGAAGGGGGACACAACAATTATAGTTTAGGGTTTTAATTGGAATGACAGTTTCATTTGTAGGAATGACAGTTACTATAGTCTCTCAACTGCCAAATAAGGCTGCTTGCAGTGTAGTGAATTAGAATAGAACTTCTTTATGTTGTGATCTTATTGTTTTTTTTAACATTGTTGATCTTAATATTTTAGGTAGTGTGTGGGGGTGGATAGGGACCAAGAACTCGCAGACCCGACCGTGCCACAGCAGGGCCCGCTCTAGCAATTATGTCGCCCCGGGCAAAACGACAAATTTGCGCCCCTTAAGAATGTTTAAAGGTACTTACCATATTTATTCTAATAAACGGCGCATCGTTTATTTATTTATTTTTTTCTTCAAAGGCTTTTTTTGATGCGCCGTTTATTGGAGGGTGCTGTTTATTAGAGGGCGCTGTTTCTATTTCAGTACCTTTAATAAGGCATCCCCATAGACAACCCAACCAATATTCCTGTGGGTTCCAGACGTCTGGCTGGGAGGCCCCCAGTGTGAGAATGTTAAGTGCACCTACAGACCAGTCCCTGCCACAGGCGGGATAATGGTATGATGATTATGATGATAAATTCAGTTTCATTATTATACAATACGCCGTTTATTAGAAGGAGTGTCAAATTGCGTTGGACACACCAGTGCTCCTCTGATGACTTAAGTTAAGCAGCGCAACCCAAGCTAGTACTGACATGGGCGGCCGCTTGGGAAAACTGGGTACTACTAACACTTAAAAATTGTCACATTAGTGTAGTGTCTGTGCAGTCTCTGCATAAGAACTACACTGTGGGCGGGGCTCTAATGACCTTGTAGTTGAAGGGCCCTTCACCAACAAACAACAACAAAAAGTTTTTTTTAGAGGGCGCTGCTTATTAGAATAAATTCCATTCAAAAAGGTACTTAAATAAAGGTATATATTTTTCATTTTCAGTACAAATCAAATCATATTATTTAAATTTTATATTGGGCAACCTGTTGAGGCAGTGATGTGTTTGCGTGTTAATGCTATTCTGTTCAGAGAATTATACTTTATGTACTGTGCAGTACGTTCAAACAAGTTCAAGCAGCACCATTTCGAATTCTGCATTAATATTTAAATAATAGTGTGAATATTTTTCAAGACTACACCTAGGATGATCATTGCCCTGGTCAAACAGCAGAAGTATGAAGCCCTCTATCATCAGTTAGAGACCAAGGAAAAGGACAAAGAAGTTTTTAAATAGGCCAAGGTAAGGCCCTCTTCCCCCGTCTCAGGTAAAGAGGTTGTAAGAGCTTTCCACAACCTCTTCAATGTGGCAAGGGGAGAGGATGACATTGACACTCATCCTATATCTTCAGGGACAGTGGACAGCATAACAGAGGAGGAAGTAATCAGGGTCCTTAGGATGATGAGAGGTCGAAGAGCTGTATACCCAGACAGAATCCCCATTGAAGTGGGGCATAGTCTAGGGATGACAGGAATCTCGGGGCAAGGGAAACATTTCAATAAAATAACTATGGGAGATAGGACCAAAATTGTGGTAACTCTGGATGTATTAAACTAATGAGTCATTCCATAAAGTGGTGGGAGACAGTAATAGAATGTCGCCTTCAGGATCGAACTAGTGTCCATGGAAATCAGACCTCTGCGCCATCTTTATCGACGCAGAGAAGGCTTATGCCAGTGCTGCACGACAGGTTTGGGAAGTATTCTGAAAAAGGCTAGTAGAAGAAGAGTTTATTCGAATAGTAGAGGGTATGTATGGTTCAATAGCCAGGATAAGGACACCTTGGTGAAATACTGAGGGTTTCCCAGTGAATTTTGGGATGCACCAAGGTTCGTCATTATGTCCATAACTTAGCAAGTAGCTCATCCATAACCAGAATGCAAAGGATTCTGGTTATGCATGAGCTGCTGACGGGAGTAGGAGAATGGGCCCCTTAGTCCATGGCATTTGCCGATAAATATTGCAAATCCTAGTAGCTGCAGAGAACAAGTAGAAAAGGGCCTGAACGATATTAGAGGAGCAATAGAATAGGCTAGACGATTGAAAGGGCTAAAGATAAACATGAAGAAGAAAGAGTATTTAGCTTTCAGTTGAGAAGGACAGCAAAATAACGGTTTCATACTTAATTAACACATTAATATTTTTCTCAGACAGCCAAAATGGCGCCCTGGACAAATGCCCGGCTTGCCCCCCCCCCCCTAGAGTGGGCCCTGGCCACAGCCATGATAAGGGTATGATGATGATGATGATGACGATGGTGATATGATGATCTTAATATTTTATCCTAAATTCGAAATTGTAGATAGTATAATACAGTAAAACCCCAATTATCAGGCATCCTTGGGACCAACCATGTGCTGGACAACTGAATTTTCCGGATAACTGAAGCACTCGTATTTAGAAGGGTGTATCAAATGAACAGTGTTTCAAAAAGGATGAATATCCCTTCCCTGTACTACAAAATGAGCAGAAAATCCACATTTATCTCAACTTTTTTTAAGAACACATCAACAAAGTCTTAAAAAATTAGTCTTAAACACAACAGTCTTAAAAAATTAGTGTTGAAAGGTGTGAATACAGGCAAAGTTATTTATTTGATTCAAAATCATGTCACTTTTGCACAATTTCCCACCTTTTGTCCTCCTCATCATACTGGTCGATGAGCATAAAAAATCTTTAGAAACATATTGGTGCCAGGGTGAACTTTTGGAGGCCATGTTCAAAAATATTTTGCAGGGCTCTTTTTGTGGGAGGAAAATATTTTAAATTTTGATACATTTCATAAAGCCCGTGCATTGGACCAGGTTCCAGAAAACGCACTGCAGAGAGCTGTATAAGTGCATCAGTTGACATACTGTATATATATTTTTTGAAAGGTTGTGATAAATTTGAAGTTCTGGCTCAATTTCTAGAAAAATTGATAATGCATTCACAGTATTTCAAAGAAATATTTGCATTTTGTACATCTTGATAAAAGAGAAATCCAGTATGTCTAGTACTGTATGTTATTTTTTTAAATATTAAGAGTAGTCATATATGTGAACACATTATACAGAATCCGTATTTTTGGAAACATCTTGAATATCAGTTTGCTTGAATAATTTGATTTGTCTCACTTTGTAAACGTATTGCATTGCAATATAATTGTAAAATGATTCCCACTTGATGTACCATGAATTTTATAATAGTTTGGAAACATTTATTGCCATATTGGAAAGGTAGGCCTAAAGATTTAATGTCTCCCTATGACGTCAGATTATCATTTCTCATTGCCAGATAAATGAAAATGCCGGATAATAGGGGTTTTACTGTAGTGGGACATTTACACTTGCAAAAACGTAAATTTTGACTATACATTTGTATAATTTCCAGAAATGGATATATCGAAGTATTTTTCATGGTCCCCTGAGGTTCGATATAACAGGATTCTACTGTACCTCTAATGTAATAGTTACGAATTCTGTTGGCTCGTGACACCCGACTCATCTAGTGCAGTAATCACTCTGAGCCATAAGCATAGCGGACCTAACGACCGTTCTGTAAACTTTGCCTTTTAACTTATTGGGCTGTGGCGGTCACCCAGGACTCTACTTGCCTGCCTCCACTTCAGCCATCCTGCATTAATCCTATGGGTTATGCCAGAATCTATCCCCCCTTTGCTCTGGAAAACTGATCTTAAATAACAAAACTTGCACCATTGGTATCATCTCACCTCCTTCCCCCAGCCACTAAAATTGAAAGCTAGGTACTGTTTTCTTCAAGTTCACCTTAAGGCCTCGTCTTTCCACTGCTGCTTTAAGGGGCGCCAAACATCCATTGGGATTCTATCAAGACGTGCTGCTTTTTGACCTGTCATCCTTTGAAGGGCCGTCCTACCCCACAGGAGACACTCATTAAAGGTATCATTGCCAAGTGAGTGGATGTCTCCACTCACCTGGCAGTACACTACACAATCTTAGAAATGCTAGTCACTACTTATAAAGGATTACACATAATTTAATTGCTTTATACTAATATATAATATACAGTCATACTTCGCTATAACACACCCTGGTTATAACACTTTTCAGCTTATAACACACACAAGGGAAAGTCCCAACCAGCACTAATGCATCAGTATATAGTAATTGTTTGGCTATAACACACTCGGATATTACATATAACTCACAACTGGTTTGGTCCCTACAACACTTTCAACGTGTAAGAGACCTCAGATATAGCAAGCAACTACAGCATAACATGCAACTAGACAGCATAGCACACAGCTTAAGTAAGGCTATATGGTGCAAGAGTTTTGCTATCTAGGATCAGTTTCCCAGAGCAAGAGGGAAATAAATTCTGACGTGGCCCGTAGGATTAATGCAGGATGGCTGAAGTGGAGACAGTGTGACCGCTGGGTCCCAATAAAGTTGAAGGGCAAAGTATATAGAACTGTCTTTAGGCCCGCTATGCTGTATGGCTCAGAGTGTTCGGCAGTTAGGAAGAACCATGAAAGGCAAATGCTATGCTACATGTGTGGGGTGTCACGATCTGACAGAATTAGAATCGACTACGTTACAGAAGCTTGGGGGTGGCAGATATTGTGGAAAAGATGAGAGAGAAGCGTTTGAGGTGGTATGGGCTTATGATGAGGAGGGGAGAGGAGGAGCTTATTAGGTCCATTATGGGACTGAAGGTAGTTGGGAGCACCAGAGGTAGAGGAAGATTAAAACGGACGTGGGAGCAGGTGGTGCAAAGGGACATGGTGGCCTTTGGGGTGGAAGGGGACTTGGTGGGGGATAGGTGGGAGTGGAGGATTAGAACCTGCAGATCCGACCCTGCCTCTGGAGTGAGATGATAATGATGATAAAAGGATAAAATTCTCAGCAGTGTGGAATCTGGCAAAATTGCAGCTGACTGCAAGTGTGTGCGTTTTGAAGTATAATTATACAAGTCTAGTTTGACTTTTGGAATACATCTTGAAGTTAGCATATTTTTGTTCAGTTAACATAGCTTTGGCATTATTTAGCACTGTTTCTGTTATAACACACACTCGGTTATAACACGCAGACATGAACAGTCCTGAAGGTGTGTGTTATATCCGAGTTTGACTGTGTGTTACTAATTACTAATGTCTACAACATGCAAAATGTATATATAAAAACGAAATAAAGATATAATTTGTCTTGCTGCAGAGAAATTTGGGCTCCTAGCTCCAACGCAGCCCAGTGTCTGTCTATGCAGACGGCACATGCGCTGCAGTGAAGCACGATGGGCCAGCAGAAACGGTGTGAGGTTAGGCCTAATATGGCAAGCTTCTCACACCGTTGAAAAGGCCCAAAAACTGCAGCCCTACTGTGCTCTGGAATGAACAAGTTGTTCACCTTGAAAAAGGCGTTCGTTGGACACACCAGTCGTCATCTGATCACTGAAGTTAACCAATGCAAACCTCAGCTAGTACTGAGATGGGTGGCCGCTTGGGAAAACTGGGTACTGCTAATACCCAAAAATCGTCACATTAGTGTAGGGCCTGTGCAATTTCTGCACTAGAACTACACAGTGGAAAGGGCTCTAATGACCTTGAAGTTGAAGGGCCCTAAACTACCAACAAACAAACAAGCAAATGCAGTGGCCCATAAGCGAGATGTTGAGAACTGATAGAATTGGGAAAGAGTATGTTAGAGGTAGCCTGAGGGGTGGTGGGCAGGAATGCAGGAATGGTGGACAAGAATTTCAGGATTGCAGGTGGTTGGAAGCATCAGAGGCAGAGGAAGAATGAAGCAGACGTGGGAGTAAGTTGTCCATAGGGATATGGTAGTATGTCGGGTAGATTGGGACTTGGTGGGAGTGGAGGAATAGTACCCGGAGACCAGACCCTGCCACAAGCAGGATAATGGTATGATGATGGCTTCATTTGGACACAGTAGCCCCTTGGTGGACCACAGTAGACCCTTGGACATGTGCCTTGGTGGTGCATATATAGCATGTCCTGCTACAGTGTCAGAGGTTCCAGGTTTGCTTTGGATTGATATCAGTTGGCTTTGTAGGGGCTAGATCCCTCACACACCCCTGTCAAAAATCATTTGGACAGTCTGGATGACCCAAAATACAGTTGCGCTGTTTTGCAAAGATGCAATGTTGAAACCTTTAGTAGGGACCCCTGTAAGATATCTTTTTGGTGAGTCCCGAAACCCATCATCCTTGCCCGTGAACGTTTTAGCTTCTTTCAGGTAACAAAGATCCTGAGTGTGTCCTCCATTGGATAGGAAGAAAAGCTGTGGCTCACGTGGTGTGCAAGAACCCTGTCTTCTATCTCATGAGTACATCATGCCAGCTTCCAGATGAAGTAAGCCGACCCCACCCCCCCCCCCTTGGCGCCAGTGTACTACCCCAGCAGCAGCCAGCTACAGAAATCTGCTGCATAGCAGATCGCCCATGTTTCCCAGAGGAACGAGAGGCTTTATTGCGTTGGACACACCTGTTCACGAATGATCACTGAAGTTAAGCAACACAACATCAGCTAGTACAGGATGAGACAAAATTATGGCAACTTTCAAATTATCAATGCTAATATTGCAGAAAACTGAAATTAAAAAGAATCAGTGTGGCTAAGACCAAATTTGGTATATTGCATTTAAATAAACATTCAGTAATTAGAAGTAGAAATGTGAGTGAAAAACAAACGTAATTGTAAGCAAATTAAAACAACCGATGTGTGTCAAAAGTTTGGAAATTTTGAGTTTAATATTTTGAATTTAATAACCCACAATTTAATATTTTGTTCAACCACCTTTGGCTGCAATTACTGCCTCAATTCTGCATATTGTTTGTACTACGTTTATGAAGCTCAGGGAGAGAATAATGGAACGCTGACTCTGGGATAGAACTAGTGTCCGTGGAAGTCTATTTGGGTTTATGCCAGGTAGGTCAACAATGGAGCCAATCTTCATTCTGAGGCAGATGATAGAAAAGTATAGGGCAGCAAAGAAAGATCTCCATGCCATCTTTATCGACTTTGAGAAGGCCTATGACAGTGTCCAAAGACAGGTATTTTGGGAGGTATTACAAAACAGGGGAGTAGAAGAAGGGTTTATTCAAATAGTCAGGGATATGTATGATGGCTCCATAGCCAGGGTAAGGACACCTTGGGGGAATATCAGGGGCTTTCCAGTGAAAGTTGGGGGCAGCAAGGTTTGGCATTTAGTCCATACCTTTTCATCCTGGTTTTGAATGAACTGCTTATGGGGGTAGGAGATTAGGGTTTACGGAAGTTTTGCCCCCGACATTTCGCCCCTGGGTACTTTTCGTCCCGGGAGCTTTCCCCCCCCCCCACACATTTCGCCCCTCAGACGTTTATCCCCCAAGCATTTCGCCCCTCGGATTTTTCGCCCCTGGGAGGGGGCGCTAAATTGTACTTAAAAAATAGCGGCAGCGTCGATGCTTAAAACTACCAATGTAAAATTTGGCGCATGCGCGTGTCGCTACCTTATGTCCGAATTTTAAAAGGGAGTCGGCAAAGATATAGCCTAAAACATCGATTTGTAGGGCACCAGTGGTTTTTTTAAATTAATATCATTTTTTATTAGATGGTACAGTGAATTTCCAGATATTTAGAAATTTGAGCTAGTCCCCAAACAGAAATTTATCAAATATTCAACTGTTTAGAACATGCCGTGAAAACATAGGCTGCCCCTTATATAATGCTGCACCACAAAGTCCAGGTGTCATGCGGAGCAAACGTGGTTTTTGGAGTAATTCGTTATTTTGCAATCTTAATAATTTTAATAAAAAAAGAAACACAAACATTAAGCAAGACTGTCACATAAAAAGTGCAAACATAAACTAAAATTCGAAATTGTAGGCTATGCCTTTGAGAAAGTCTATTAAATTTCTATTGTTGATATCCTCCTCAATAAACTACCTGCAAAAACTGGGGAATTTATAGATGAAGTGCACAGGCAGGTAAACTGGAATTGGGAAGGGACAGATGATGCCATGTGGGACAGGGTAGCCAGGAAAATTAGAACCTGTGGAAAAGCCATTTTGGGGCAGGGCAGAGTAGGAGGCACAGTAAAGGGAAACAGGCAGACTTGGCGGTGGAATGAGGAGGTAGAAGCAGCCATCAAGCAAAAGAAGGTTGCTTTCCACAGGTGGCAGGAGATGGGGGACCAGGAATCAAAGACTCAATATAGGCAGGCCAAGACCACTGCTAGGAGGACCATTGCCCTGGCCAAGCACCAGAAATATGAGGCCCTCTATGAGCAGTTAGGGACAAAGGAAGGGGAGAGAGAGGTTTTCTAGCTGGCCAAGGCTAGGGATAGGGCTGCTAAAGATACACCCCAAGCCATAACAGTGAAGGATAGTGAGGGTAGGATCCTGCTCTCCCCACAGGGGGTAAAGAGCAGGTGGGAAGAGTACTTCCAGAACCTCTTGGGTGCAGCTGGAGGAAATGAGGGCCTCTCCACCTATCCTGCATCAGCAGGGGTTGTGGACAGTGTTACTGAGGAGGAAGTAGCCAGAGCACTGAGGAAGATGAAAGGCCAAAAAGCTGTAGGCCCAGACAGAATCCCCATCCAAGTGTGGCACAGCCTAGGGACGACAGCTACCAGGTGGTTAGGGAAACGTTTCAGCAAGATAGCTAGTGGAGATAAAATGCCATCTGCCTGGCGGGAGAGTTGGATAGTACCACTCTTCAAGGGCAAAGGAGATGTCCAAGATTGTAGCAACTATAGAAGTATAAAGATAATGAGCCATTCCATGAAACTCTGGGAGAGTGTGATGGAACGTCGCCTCCAGGATAGAACTAGTGTCCGTGGAAATCAGTTCGGGTTTATGCCAGGCAGGTCCACTATGGAGCCAATCTTCATTCTGAGACAGATGGTAGAAAAGTATAGGGCAGCAAAGAAAGACCTCCATGCCATCTTTATCGACCTGGAGAAGGCCTTTGACAGTGTCCAACGACCGGTAGTTTGGGAAATATTACGAAAAAGGGGGTAGAGGAAGGGGTCATTAGAATAATCCAGGATATGTATGATGGCTCCACAACCAGGGTAAGGACACCTTGGAGGAATACTGGGAGCTTTCCAGTGAAAGTTGGGGTGCACCAAGGTTCAGCACTTAGCCCATACCTTTTCATCCTGGTTTTGGACGAGCTGCTTACGGGGGTAGGAGACTGGGCCCCTCAGTGCCTGGCATTTGCAGATGATATTGGAAAAGTTAGTGATTGCAGGGAACAGATAGAGAAGGGCCTAAACGATGTCAGACAAGCAATAGAAAAGGGCGGGCTAAAGATTAACATGAAGAAGACCGAGTATTCAGCTTTCAATTGGGAAGGACATGGAATTAACGGTGACGTCCGCTCCAGGGGTGAACTGGTGAAAAAGGTGCAAGAGGTAAAGTACTTGGGATAAACGTTCCAAAGCAATGGGGAGATAGACTCGGATGTGACCCATAGAATCAATGGGGGTGGTTGAAATGGCGGCAAGCCAGTGGCGTTCTGTGCGATAGGAGGGTCCCAATAAAGTTGAAAGGGAAGTTCTATAGGACAGCGGTTAGGCCAGCTATGCTCTATGGGTCACAGTGCTGGGCAGTGAGGAAGAGCCATGTAACTAGAATGCAAGTAGCCGAGAAGCGAATGCTGCGATACATGAGTGGTGTGTCAAGAGCTGATAGAATTAGGAATGCGTATATTAGAGGTAGCCTAGGGGTGGTGGACATTGCTGAAAAAATGAGGGAGAATAGGCTGAGGTGGTATGGCCACGTCATGAGAAGAGAGGAAGAGGAGCTAGTTAGGTGTATCCCTGGAATGCAGGTGGTTGGTAGCACCCGGGGTAGGGGGAGACCAAAGCAGACGTGGGAACAGGTGGTCCGTAGGGACCTGGCAGTGTGTGGGGTGGACAGGGACATGGTGTTAAATAGACGTGAGTGGAGGGCGAGAACCCGCAGACCCGACCCTGCCACAGGCAGGATAAGGGTGTGATGATGATGATGATGTCCTCCACAATGCGTAGAATTCTTGCCAAAATTGCTGAATTTTCACCTTACCTATTCCTTGAAACACTCAGAAAAAGGTCCGAACGAACAATGCTGTTTTTCTACGTAAAAACAGAATAACAAAAAAAAAACGGCCAAAATAAGGTAAAAATCAAGGGCTGGCATTGACTCAAGGGTCAGTTAGCACTTGCCCTTGATTTTTACCTTACCTAAAACAGAATAACAAAAAATAACAAAAAAAAAAAACACAGCCATTTGCCCTCCTAGGGGCGAAACATCCGAGGGGCGAAATGTTTGGGGGCGAAACGTCCGAGGGGAAAAATGTGAGGGGGCGAAAAGTACTCAGGGGCGAAATATAGGGGGCAAAACTTCGGGGGCGAACGTTCCGGATCCCAGAGATTAGGCCGCTCAGTGCAAGGCATTTGCAGATGATATTGGGAAAGTTAGTGACTGTGGAGAACAGATAGAGATGGGACTAAACTATTTGAGGAGCAATAGAAAAGGGAGGGCTTTAGATGAACATTATGAAGACAGAGTATTTAGCTTTCAATTGGCAAGGACAGGAAAATAACAGTGACATACATTTGAGGGGCAAACTGGTTAAAACGGTGCATGGGGTAATGTACTTAGGATCAACGTTCCAAAGCAACGGGGAGATAGACTTGGATGTGACCTGTAGAATCAATGGGGTGGCCAAAGTGGAGACAGGCAAGCAGAGGCAAGAAGGGACTCAATCAATCTGAAAGGGAAGTTCTACAGCACAGTGGTTAGACCAGCTATGCTGTAGGGATCAGGGTGTTGGGCAGTAGGGAACAGCCACATCAACAAAATGCAAGTGGCCAAGATGTGAATGCTGTGGTACATGAGTGGCATGTTGAGAGCTGATAGAATTATGAATGTGTATATTAGAGGTAGCTGGGGTGGTGGACATCACAACAAATGAGGGAGAATAGGCTGAGGCGATATGGACATGTCATGAGATGAGGGGAGGAGGAGCTCATTAGGTCCTTGCCAGGAATGCAGGTGGTTGGTAGCACCTGAGGCAAGGGGAGACTGAAGCAGACATGGGAACAAGTTGTCCATGAGGGCATAGCAGTGTGTGAGGTGGACAGGGACCTGATGGGAGACAGACAGATCTTACCCTGCCACAGGCGGGATAAGTTTATGATGATGATTGTTTGTACTAAGTTTAGACAACCATCTTCAGTGAAACTGCACCAAGCATCATGGATAGCAGCTTCCAAATCAGCAACATTCATTGATTTTACTCCCTTCACCTTTTTTTCTTCAGAAGGCTCCACAAATTTTCTATTAGGCTCAGGTCTGGGCTATTTCCAGGCCACTGCAAGACACTGATATGTTGTTCTTCAAACCAAGATTTAGTAGTCTTTGATATATGGCATTGAGAACCATCTTGTTGATATATGAAATCATGTCCAAAATAAAAGTGTGATGTGGGAATTACATGATCATTGAAGATGTCCACATATTTTTTACTATTTACTGTGCCTTGAATCACTGAAACAGAATTCCAACACCTGCTGAGCACATGGTGCCATAAGTTATCACACTTGGTGGAAGCTTTAGGGAGTGGCAAGATGCATGGGACACACCAGTTGTTGTCTGATCACTGAAGTAAAGCAACGCAAGCCCAGTTAGTACTGACATGGGTGGTCGCTCGGGAAAGCTGTGTACTGCTAATACCCAATCATCGTCGCATTAGTGTAGTGTCTGTGCAGTATATGCATTAGAACTATGCAGTGGATGGGTTTCTAATGACCTTGTAGTTGACGGGACCTTAAACACAAACAAACAACAATTGACAGGACCTTAAACAACAACAAGAAGTGGAAGCTTTACAAGTTGTGAAACACTTCATGACGTTTACTAACAACTAATTGTTTACTGTTATTAAATAAGCAACACTTTGCCTCATTACTAATAATCACCTTCATCCAATCAATTACAGTCCATGACCTATGTTGTTTTGCCCATTCATACCTCTTTTGAATCATTTTTCCCATCAGCATTGGCTTCTTGGCTCCTACCCTGAAACTCTACCCCATTTCTTTTAATCATTGAATGTTTTTTTTTTGGTGATATTGGTATTCCTGTTACTACTGACCATTCGGCAGCAATTATTTATGATGTTTTATGCCGATTTTGCCAGGTTGAAACCTGGTAATCACTTATCTTGAACTGTAGTTGTGTGTTGTGGCCTGCCCGATGTTATTTTTTTAACTTTTGTTGAACCAGTTGTTTTGAATGTTTTTATAAATTTACACACCTTTAGTTAATTTTAGTTCATGAACAACATCAGTTGCTTTTCTTTCCCTATCCATTTATCTATTATTAAATCTCTAATATTCTGAGCAATTTCTTTTGTTGGAACCATTATGCAACGTTTACTCCACTTGTAACTATATTAATGTCATACAAATTGAAAAGTGCACAACTGAAATGGACTTCGATTGCATGACAATAGAATGCACTATTCAAAGTTCAATAATCACAACCATTTGCCTGATAATGTTGTTTTAATTTGCTTACAAGCACGTTCATATAACTGGTTTTCACTCAGATTTCTACTGCTGATTGCTGAAAGTTTATTGAATAAATGTCATATACCACATTTGTTCTTAGTCACACTGCTTCTTTCTAATTCAAGTTGTACTGCATCAATAGGATTGACAATTTGAAAGTTACCATACTGATTTGGTAGTGTGTGGGGTGGACTGGTGCCTGGTGGGAGATAGACGAGAGTGGAGGGCTAGAACCTGCAGACCCAACCCTCTTGATCTCTGTTGTGTTCACCGACCCGATTAGTCAAATGGGTACCCAATACTGCGATATGCAGGAAAGGGGATAGAAATGGCATTTTCATCATCCAGTGATATTACTGTATGTGTACTTGACAACTGACTGAGGTCGAAAACCGGCACTTGGGAGCCATTATTGACAGTAACATTCTAAAATTAGCTTTCAGAGAAAATACAGTATTTAAATAAAATTTAAACATGCCCGTCAGATTTTCTTACTATTAACAGTGTTACAGGCTGCCTATTGGACACAGATTATAGAGATATGCTAATGGAAGCCTACTGTGTGCAATTGCAACATAACTTATTCGGTTACCCCAGGCGCCAGAGCTGAAGTTATGCCACTGGGTGGAGAGTAAATGATGCAAAATGTATGACCAACTAATGTAACTCTAGCTTAAACAATTACACCATCACATACTCATACCATCATCACTACATAGTATGTTTGGGAGGCACAAGTAACAACTGGACTACATTTACTCAACTTGGTACTGACCAAATTTTGCAAACCCATTGGCTTCTTTACGTTGCTCTAACTTTTTCGTTGTGCACTTTTCCTTTCCCGATGCCCAAGGGCGTGTGCTTAAACTGCAAAAATTTTCCAAAAGTACATGTATATTTCACTATGTGTAGCAATGGTTCTGCGGTGCAGTGGGTAGCGTGCTTGGTAATTGCATAAGTGGTTTTTGGGCTCTATACTGGACTGAGGTGGGTTGCCTTCTTTTGGGGCAAGAGAGATGCACTGAGTGTGAGTTCCTTTTGATGAGAAGTAAAACCGAGGTCCTGTGCGGTGCATGACGGCATTTCTGCATAAAAGAACCCTCTCTACTATGTATCAGGTTGGTGAGGCAAAATTCCTAGGTGTAGGAGCTCGCCCCCTAGCGTCGGGGGGTGTCCCAGCGAATAGTTAACCAACAATAAATAAGCATAGGGGTTGCAACTTTTGTCGGCAACCAGCTGTGGAAACATGCTTCTGTGGAATGGCCACCCAGATCACCTAATCTCACACCACTGGACCTTTATCTGTGGGATCATTTAATGCAACTCATATATGCAGAGAAAATAAGAAACAGACACCATCTTCAGCATCAAATTGAAGATGCATGCACCAGCATTTATGCAGAAAACCTTCTGCGAGTGGATGCTGATTGGATTCAGTGCCTTCAAATGTGCATTGACTGAGAGGGACACCATGTTGAACACATCAAATGACTCCTAATGGTGAACAGTCCAGCCTGTAATTCCAAATAAAATGTGCTGTAAATTTTGAACTATAATTACTACTTCAAATCTGTTTGCAGGAATGAATTTGTCAGAAAATGTGGATGTTATTTGACATATTACATGCCTACCTTTCCATTTACAAAGTAGACTTATATTCAAGATGGCGTCCATGCTCAGTACATGCATAAAAGATAGGCCACCTCACCCATACCTTACTGGAATATTCAGGTTTCCCAATTGCTGCCAAGATTTTGAAATAACAGGGTGTACGTGACTTTTGCATCACCCTGTATTAGGAAAGTTCGACTAAACAACGACATTTTTTATCTCTTATAAGCAGTTGTTATTCAGGGGCACAAATTGGGGTTAACTGTTCTTTGTGCAAATGCACTTCGTTTTAAAGGTTAAAGTTATTCTTCTTACATTGCTTTATCCCGCCTGTGGCATGGTTGGGTCTGCGAGTTCTTCACCTCCACTCTTGCCTATTTCCCACCAGGTCCCCGATCATGCCACACACTATATCCTTATAGACAACCTGCTCCCACGTCTGCGTCCGCCTCCCCCTGCCCAGGGTGCTTCCAACGACCTGCATTCCTGTAATGGACCTAACCATGTTACCTCAACCTATTCTCCATAATTTTTCTGCAAATTTTCCCCCACCCGAGGCTCTCTGTAATATACTCATTCCTAATTCTGGTTTTCAACGCCATGTGCAGAGAACACCACAGTGGTAGTTACACTGAATGTCAGAAGTTGTAATTTTTATGTGAATTTCATTTTTGATTTGTGTTTTTATCTTGTGATAATCAAAATTCTTCATTTAAGTTAAAATTTCCCTTAAAATGACTACTGTTTTGTGGCACTGTGATGCAAATTGGAGTTTTGTGATCTGGGAGCAACCCAGCCCCAGATAGTACTAGCATGGGTTACCACCTGGGAAAACTGGGTAATGATAATACCCAAACGTTATAACAGTATAGTTGTTGTGCAGATTCTGCATAAGAACTATGCAGTGGATGGGGCTCTAATGGCCATTGTAGTTGAAAGCCCCCCTAAAAAAAGACACAAAAACAACTGGAGCACAGTTATGGCTATTAATATTCTGGATTTTGTTATGTTGGTGTTTTAGGGCACTTCAACTTCAAAAGTCATTAAAACCCCATCCACTGTGTAGTTATAATGCAGAGACTACACAGACACTATGCTGATGCGATTGTTGGGTGTCAGCAGTACCCAGTTTTCCCAATAGGCCGCCCATGTTAATAGTAACTGGGGTTGCATTGCTTAATTTCAATGATCAAATGAAAACTGGTATGTACAACAATGCGGCCAGTAACTCGATGCCTATAATCAAGATAGAGGTCGATCACTGTTAACTTTGATGTAATTAATGCTTTTCTTTTCATTGGCGTACTTTGGGAGAGATCTCACATACAAAATAGGATTCTATCTACCCAAAAGACATAGAATTAAGTAGGGCGGTTAACCCTCTGTGTGGAAAATCAGTCTATTAGGCAGATATGATTTGTTCTTTTGCCCATGGGAGTGCTATTGGAAGATGTACCTGATCAACCACTCTAAAGGGCTTCAGCCTGGATCTCAACTTTACATAGAGATTTTGTTGACCTTAATTGATCACACTATTTTCAGGTAAGAACCACTTTTTCACACCCATACCAGTCTCATAGATGACTTACCACTCATAGACTCATCAACTTACTGTTCATCTTTCATCTATATATTCCTTCATTCATATAATTTTCATTACATTATGGAAAGAACTGTGCTTATATTATTTCGTTCCTGTTATAAAAAGGACATTATTTTTTCTGTCTAAGGCATTAATTTTTCATATTTTAGGATAAAAATAGTAGAATAGCAATGTTTTCAAATATATGTCTCACAGGCAGATGTTCCTTGAAACAGAGAAATTATAGATGTTCCTGCTAGAGCAGCGTTTCCAAACCTGTGGTACGCGTACCACTGGTGGTACGTGAGTTGCTGGTTGGTGGTACGCGAAAAATAATCAATAATGGCGGACATAAAAAATAAGAAAAAATAAATCACGAAAATGTAATAGAAACGTTTTTTTTAAATTAATAATATTATACAGTAAAGTTGTTTATATGTACAGTCAATTATTGGCAATTTCCTTAACAATATTAATATTTGGGAGAAAATGTTTGGACGAGCAAAAACGTTTCTCTTTATTAATCCAGGGGGGGGGGGTACTTTTTGTGAAGCGTCTCATTTTGAGTTCTGGAAAATATGGTCACCCTAAAAAATTAATAATGCAAATAAAATTAAACTATTTTTCACTGGTATGGCCAATAGTGGAGTACTTCACCTGGAGAAGGTATACAATAGTGTCCCCAGACAGGTACTATGGAGTGTTTTAAGGAAGAAAGGTGTTGATGAAGGCCATATTAGGATAGTGCAGGATGTGCGTGAGGGTTCCATTGCTAGGGTGAGGACAGAAGGGGAAACACTGCATGCTTCAAGGAGCAGGTTGGTGTGCATCAAGAGTCAGCACTTAGCCCATATTTATTCACTCTAGTAATGGATGAGCTGCTGATGGGAATAGGCCCCTCAGTGCCTGGTATTTGCTGATGATGTGGGAAAGCTTGAGGGGTCCAAAGAGGATGCACAAAAAAGCCTTCAAGACATTAAGACAATCATGGAAAGATGGGGTCTTAAAGTAAACATGAAGAAGACGGAGTACCTAGCTTTCAGTTTTAGCGGCCAGGGACAAGGGGGTGAGATCCGTTGTGGCAGCGAGGGTATACCAGTGATGCAAGAGTTTTGCTATTAAGGATTAGTTTTACAGAGCACCCATAGGATTAATGCCAGATGGCTGAAGTGGAGGCAGGCCAGTGGAATCCTGTGTGACTGCTGAGTCACAATAAAGTTAAAAGGCAAAGTTTACAGAACGGTCGTTAGGCCCGCTTAATGATTACGTTAGAGGTAGCTTGGGGGTGGGAGACATCGCGGAAAACATGAGGGAGAAGTGTTTGAGGTGGTATGGGCATGCATTGAGGAGAGATGAGGAGGAGCTTATTAGGTCCATTATGGGTATGCAGGTGATTGGGGGCACCAGGGGTAGGGGAAGACCAAAACGGATGGCAGAGCAGGTGGTGGTGAGGGACATACAGACATGCGGGGTGGAGAAGGACTTGGTGGGGGATAGGTAGGAATGAAGGATATGAACCTGCAGACCCGACCCTGCCACAGGTGGGAGGAGGGTACGATGATGATGATGATGGCCAATTCCCTTTAGTCAGGGGTTATCTTGGGAAATTCAAATGATACAAAAGAGGGCTGCAAGAATTGTGCTACATCGCTTCTCTCATAGGTTGAGTGCCTCAGACATAATCATGGAATTAGGGTGGGACTCACTACATCAGAGGCGACCTTCCAGGGTCATCCTATGAAACTGAAGGATCATCCCTTAAAACTGAAGGAGGTTGGGCCATGAAGACTCATATTACTGGTCTTTTCTTCCAAGGATCATTTGGCAATGGAAATCTCTTAGTGAGGATAATGAGAAGTTTCTTCAAGAAGGTGCCATTATAGCAGGTATGCAATATTTGGCTGAATAGATGTTATGCTTCAGGTTCCTTGGGGGTTCAATGAGTCATTCTCTCCACTGCCAATTTGGCCTATCAGGGATGCTTGCAGTGTATTCAATTAAATTAGAAAATAACACACTCACAATAACAACATTTCACAAATATAATCATTTTTGCAAAGTGGTACAATTTAGCATGATGTACTACCAAGTGGTATGCGAGCCAAAAAAGGTTGGGAAACGCTGTGCTAGAGGGTTAAGAAAGAGCAAGAAGGCGCGATGCTGTAAATAAGGAAAGGAAGAACACTGGGTAAAGTGGTGGAGGTAGTAACCTTGACTTCGTCTCAATAACATAGTTCCTGGCCCAGTAGATTTGCGTCATAAATTGCACTGTAAATTATGGACGTTTTTAGAAGAGTGGAAGAGTTGAATTTGCCCTTCCTGAGACGGAGGACATGCTGTTATTAATGTAGCATGTCTCCAGGTTGAAGAACACATAACCTACATAGCGTAGCTTGTCTCTGGATCCATGGTTTCCAACCTTTAACCTATTTCCAGCAGAGGTACCAGTGGACAGTATGAATCATTGTAATGCAAGGCAATGCAAGTCCTTCTACTGTTTTTAACGTCTTAATAGGGAGTTTTGTGTTCTCGTTTACTGTTTACAGTAACTAAGGAAAGCAGACGAAAATCAATCTGCACATGCGTTTCAAAAAGCTAACGTTTTTTTCTTAGCGTATTGACGTGAACAGGGCTTCATTCACGTTATACGCAAACAAGATAAGGGAATTTTCACGCATGCATGTACCGCATTCTTGTATAAAAAAGATGGCGGCAACGGATTTGGGGACCTTCACCAGTAGGTGCCGCCACTGTTCATACCCCACTATGCATAATGCAAAACTATAACTGTTTTTAGGTTTTCTACCATATTCCACTTTTCCTGTATTCAATACCATATTTTGTATTCCCATAACGCAAACACAAAGTTCACTATTTATGTGAAATAGGCTTTTCGGCACTGGCAGCAATGAAAACCAAATACCGAACCAGGTTAACAGTCAAAAAAGAGTAACGAGTGGCACTCTCCACATTGCCCCAAGATTTAATAAACTTTGTGCCAATAAACAACAACCCTTGCATTAAATTTTGATGCATAAGATACAGTTTATTTGAGTGCAGCCAAGTTGCGTTGGACGCACCAGTTCTTGTTGTTGTTGTTTGTTAGTGTTTTAGGGCCCTTCAACTACAAAGGTCATTAGAGCCCCGGCCACAGCATAGTTCTAATGCAGAGACTGCACAGACACTACACTAATGCGACGATTTTTGGGTATTTGCAGTACCCAGTTTTCCCAAGCGGCCACCCATGTCAGTACTAGCTGGGGTTGCGCCGCTTAACTTCAGTGATCAGACGAGAACTTGTGTGTCCAACGCAATTCGCCGCTCCCACCAGTTCACGTGAGATCACTGAAGTTAGGCAGCGCACACCCACGTTAGTACCAACATGGGTGGTTGGTAAAGAACGTTGGGTGCTGCAAATTTCCACTTTCCTACATCCTACCTTCTACACCTTCTAGGTTGAAGAAGACGGATAAGTCAACTTACCTGAACTTGAACCACAAGTGAAGTCCGTAGGTTAAGGTCACATTTATGCAATATCCAATTTGGATTTAGATTTACAACGCTTTGCGGGCAATTCGCGGTTTCAATGTCACGCTACAGAATTGAATGACTACCACCACTTCCCAACGGAAACTAAAATTTAATGACACGCTTGCCTTATATATCAATTTATTGTTAATTTCGTCATTTCTCAGGAAATTTGTAATATTTATCTCCCTTCGCTTTTTAAAAGTTAGTGTTCTTTATCCAGTAGTAAACAACCAATGCCGTACAAGTAAATAGTGAATAAACTTCCACTTTATTCCATTTTTATTTACTAGAAATTGATAAAGAAAATGGCAACGTTTCTGCTGCACTGTATTTTTTCGCATTCTAAGTCAGAAACAAATAAAGAAAGATATCGAAACCAACCACCAATGACATCATAATCTACGTTGACTGAAAGGAAAATAAACTACCCTTTCAACAACATGAAACTCGGAGGGAGGCCCCGAGTGCGCCTTCCTTGAGAAGTAAAACCGAGGTCCCGTGCGGTAGGTACACGATGGTATTTGCACGTAAGCAACTCCTAACCCCTTTCCCGCCTATGGATGGGTCGGGTACACATCTTGTCCCTCTTAATGGACACAAGGGCGGTATGCAAAAAAAAAAAAAAAAAAAAAGCAACTCCTAACCCTTTTCCCGCCTATGGCAGGGTCGGGTACCCATTTGTCCCTCTGAATGGACACAGGGTGATATATTGGACAATAGTTTTTTCTGCAGTCGGTTGCCGGCCAAAGCTGCACCCCTACGCTTATTTATCGTCGGTCTAGTGTTAGTTGGGGGATACTACCGACGCCAGGGGGCGAGCACCTACACCTGGAAATTTTGCCTCATCTACCCGTTGCGTAGTAGAGAGGGTTCTTTTACGTGCAAGTGCCGTCGTACACCCACACGGAACCTCGGTTTTACTTCTCATCCGAAAGAAGGCACACTCGCGGCTTCTCTCTCGCCCGAAATAAGGCGACCCACCACGGTCCAGTATCGAACCTAGAACTACTGGCGTAGTTGCCGAGTGAGCTAACCACTAACCGGCGGGTACACAAGGGCGGTATATTGGTCATAATTTTTCTGCAGCCGATTGCTGGCCAAAGCTGCATCCCGACGCTGATTTATCGTCGCTCTAGTATTCGTTAGGGAATGCTACCGACGCCAGGGGGCGACCTCCTACACCTGGAAATTTTGCCTCATCTACCCGTTGCATAATAGAGAGGGTTCTTTTACGTGCAAGTGACATCGTTCACCAACACGGGACCTTGGTTTTACTTCCCTGCCTGAAGAAGGAACACCGAGAGAAACCAACCCACCTCGGTCCAGTATCGAACCTGGAACTACTGACGCAGTTGCCGTTCAACTATAAAACTGGTAGATGAGGCAAACTTTCCAGGTGTAGGAAAGCTCGTCCGCTGGCATTGTTTAAATTTCCCATCGGACAGTAGACCAACGATAAATAAACATAGGGGTTTCAACTTTGGTCCGCAGCTGGCTACGGAAAACGGGTCTACGACAATTGGGTAAACGTCAATTGGGTGTATACGACAATTGGGTTAATTCGACATGTGAGTGAAAAACATGTATTTTAATTTGCTTTTTGCCCCACGTAATCCTACTACACCGGAAAGCCCTGCTGTCATGCGGAGCTGCGCTACTACAAGTAGATTTACAACACACACAATCCAGGACATGCCCTGGTGTAGCCGGACATATACAGTAACCCGTGTAGTAACCCTAATAGTAACCCACTATATATATTCACATATTATCACATATATATATAT
>JAAFCE010009109.1:5350747-5374726 GCA_013389805.1 Trigoniulus corallinus
ATATATATATATCCCGCTACACCAGGGCATGTACTGGTTTTGAGGTCTGTGTCCCTGTCCGACAGTCATTTGTCCCGGTCGATTTAACATTTTCGCATGTTAGATAATTATTTTGCGATAATATCATTGCATTTAGTACTGCACATATACACTACCCTATCAAAAGTCATGGGACAAGCCTTATTTGCATGAAAATGTGACATTCCTTTGAAATATCATAGGTGGCATTCCTCCCAGCACTATATAACAGAGAGTACACTATTATGAGATGATACTTCCGTGAATGCTGAAAGAATGTCTCAAAGAGCTTTCAGACTTCCAATTGTCGGGTGCCATCTCGCCGGCAAAACTGTTAGGAAGACGTCAATCCTCCTAAACATCCCAAAATCGACCGTTCCCAACGTCATCCGGGCCTGGAAAGAGAAAGGCACCACAAGTGTTCCACCTAGGACTGGGAGACCCAATATCATGTCGACTAGAGACCAAAGAGCACTTCATAGAATGGTAACTGCAAACCGTCACACATCGCTTGCTGAACTGACAAGATCATTCATAGAGTCCATGGGAACAACTGTGAGCACCCTGACTGTTCGCAGGGAACTGCATGCAATGGGTTTTTATGGCAGAGCGGCAGTCCACAAGCCTCACATCAGCACCAGCAACGCAGCGTGGAGATTAAAAATGGTTCAAAGAGAGATGACATTGGACTCTGGATCAATGGCGAATGGTTGAATGGAGTGATGAGTCCCGCTACACCATCTGGCAATCGGATGGACGGGTTTGGCGAACGTTACCTGCCAAGCTGTGTTGTGCCCATGGTGAAGTTCGGCGGAGGGTCAGTGATGGTGTGGGGGTGCTTCTCATGGTATGGGTTAGGTGCAATCGTTTCTGTGAACGGACATCTAAACGCAGAGCGTTACCTGGACATTCTGGACAATGCAGCACTCCCATCTCTCTGGCAGAACTTTGGCAATGGCCTTGTTCTGTTTTAGCACGATAACGCACCTTGCCATAAAGCACGGACTGCAGGTACATGGTTTGATGAAATGGGCGTTCGAGAACTTTACTGGCCTGCACAGAGTCCCGATCTGAACCCCATCAAACATCTGTGGGACGTGTTGGAACGTCGATTGCACACTTGTGCAGAACGCCCGACATCTGTGACGGAACTGTAAACCGTGGTAAAGGTACTTGTAGTAGCGCAGCTCCGCATGACAGCTGGGCTTTGCGGCGTAGTAGGATTACGTGGGGCAAAAGGCAAATTGAAAAACAAGTTTTTCACCCAATTGTCGTTCACCCAATTGTCGTATTCACCCAATTGTCGTATTCACCCAATTGTCGTATTCACCGAATTGTCGTATTCACCGAATTGTCGTATTCACCGAATTGTCGTATTCACCGAATTGTGATATTCACTCAATTGTCGTTCACCCAATTGTCATTCACCCAACTGTCGGGATCCCACGGAAAACATCATCTAACGTCCATTTAGAGGAACGTGCGTCTACGTTGCGTTGGACATACCAGTTCTTGTGAGATCATTGAAGTTAATTAACGCAAACCCACGTTAATACCAACATGGGTGGTTGTTAGAGAACGTTGGGTGCTGCAAATTTCCCCTTTTCTACACCCCTGCACCTGTCTCCTCCTCTCCGGCGGGCAGCCTCTTAAGGTTCGGCCTGTTATGGCTGCTTGACTTACTCCCCAACCCGTTAGTGTAACATAGACAAGATGGGTACCCGACCCTGCCATACGCTACGGTTGGGAAAACAGTGTAATCAAGCCGAACCCATGGTGTGTTCGACAGCCGAAATATACTTATGCGTGCTTTTGTGTTTATTCGTAGTAGTTTGGTAGTGTGTGTTTACCACCTCCACCACTCGACATCATTATATCCAAGGCCCGGGAATGGGAGTCGTAACGTTTTCTTGACTGCAGCTTTATGTTGAGTGAGGGGAAAGAATGCGGCCTTAAAAAAAAGTCCTGAACAAGCTGCCGTTTCGCTTGGTTGTTGGTGTTTAAGGACCCTTCAACGAGTAGTATGTATGTTACACCAACAGGTCTTCGGTGATCTGACGAGAACTGGTGTGTCCAACGCAACTCAGCCGCTCACAAAGTTGTCATTTTGCCTTCATCCAATGAAAACGAATTCACTTTTTGAATTATAACTAATACTGTATCTATATGTCACCATAGAGGCATCAGAAGTTCAGAGGGGCTTAGGGTGAGCATGGTCAAAAGAAAAAAAAAGGTTGGGAAACAATGGTTTACAACATGCTTGCTAGTCTAGAAGAAAACCACTTATAAATTCAGCCAAGAAAATATTTTATGTCTCTCTCAACTTTGTGTAACACCAACGAATAGAATTTTGGAAGATTGTAACCTTGACACCTCGGTTACGCAGGGGTAGTGTGTTCGGTTACTGCGCCAGTGATTCCAGTTTCACACTTGTTCGAGGTGGGTTGGCTTATTTTGGACGGGAGTGAGAGGCCCCGAATGCGCCTTCTGTCGGTTTGGAAGTTAATCCGAAGCCGCGTGTGTTGTGAGATGTCATTTGCACATAAAAGAACTCAGCTGTGCAACGAGTACATCGGCACAATTCCCAGGTGTAGGAATTCGTCACATGGCGCTGGTGAAGTATCCAACGAAAAAGATGAGTACAAGAATAAATTTAAGTAATTTTCACCCAGAGTTTTTAAGAAGATGGCGGGCTACAATATTTCATTTTAAAAATAAATATCTTACATTATACATACTGTAGGACAAGTAGTTTGGGAAAATAGATGTAAGCAACACCTGTTTAGAGTTGAGTATAATTTAACTTGAGTCATATTTATTTTTTTGCTTCCTTGTTGTGCAACACCTAAGGTCGTTACCTGCAAGGCAATTACAGCCCCGTTCACTGTATAGTTCTAATGCAGGACCCGCTCTAGCGCCTATGCGGCCCTGGGCAAAAAGACGTACTTACCATATTATCCCACGTATAATACTCACCCCAAATTTAAAGATTTATGTTAATGTAAGAATCTCAATACCCATGCATAATACACAGGCTAAGTATGCCAGTTATTTCAGTAGACGATTCTGAAGAATTTTTAGGGTTTTAACATCGGTATTGTTGGACATAACTGGACATACTCATTTTTTATACAGTACTTCTTAATTTTTTTAGTAGTTCACTTGTATTAATATACATATCTATGGTATAAAGGTAAATAAAGTGTTTATCCTTTTATTTCTTAAATGGTCAAAACGAATGTTACTGTTTCTATTCCTGTTCAGAGAAGTATACTGTATGTACTGTATCACAGTGGTCAGAAATCATGATTTAGCTAGACATGTGTAATATAGCAATGGAGTAAGCTTAACATGAAGTGTAGTTTGTAAATTTTTGAACAAAATATAAATTTATTATTCTGAATACAATTTTTCAAGATTCTAATTAGTACATTGAAGTTGGGGAACTTCACACAACATCAAAGATTTGATTCACTGCCTGATGAATCCACATACTCGTTGTCACTGTCAGCAGATTCATTGAATTCATCATCTGATGCCCTTTTTTGTTGAGTTTGATAGGGAGCATCAAGCAGATTTTGCACTTCACTGGATAGCTTGCTGACCTTTCGTTTTGGTAGTGGTGATATATGTGACAGAATCATGTCAGAAGGAATTAGAAGACAATGCAAAAAGACATGGTATCTCTTCTACTCATCTTTCTTATGTTGTGCTCCCAAAAATAGCAACACTCCTTGTATCTGGCCTCCAATGCCTCCTCACTTTGTTGCCCAATTGGTAGGAGAAGTGTGTCCATAACTTCTGCTCCATGTTTTAGTATCTTATGGACACTAGCTGGCATTTTATACTAGCCATATATTTCTACGAAATGTTTAGCTGTTCCCAATGAATAGTTTCTATATTTATCGGTGTCTATCTTGTAGCCACAAGAGATAGCTTCCAAAATCATAGCAAAACGTCTAACTAGTGACTAATTTACTATTTTGCTGCTTTAACTGGATCCTTAAAAAACCATCTTGCAGTTTTTCCATCATTGAAATTTCCACTACCCTGTCTGGCCACATCCACAAGAAGACCTATTTCATGTCAAAATGCTTCAATAATTCCTTTTTCCTTTCATCAATAGCACTTATTGATTGCCCCTCTTGCTTACCACACTTTGAGGTCAAGGTGATATGAAATATGCAAAATGCATTCAAAGAATCATATGTATGCATGCAAAATTGAAAGTCCATATTTAAAAGTGGTAACATTGCAAGGTCTTTTTAAAATGACATCTATGTTGTTCATGTCCTTGGGCTTATCACCACAAATGTAGCAGCTTAGTGTTGATGGATTTCTTGATATAGCATTGGCCACATTCCTATCCAGCATTGTCTTTAACCCTTAAGTAGGTACATTGAGAAAATCACACAATTGGGCACATGAGGTTACCACAGACCCCACAATTAATTATGAATATTAAATTCACCAAATGGTTTTAAAACATAACAGATATAAATAATAATAAATAATGTTTACTATTTTAATGAAGAGATGAACTTGCACTACAAAATTATCAAAATAATAAAATAAAAACCTAATTTTCAAGTGAGTGTTTGGGAAATTATTATAGAATATTAAAATGTAAAATCATGTAAATCCCTGCGTTACATGCAAAATCTGATAGAGACGGAAAGTTACATACACGAGCACATGGGGTCAAATTCGCTAGAACTGCATTTCTGCATGTTGCAGCAGCTAAAGCCCCACAGAATTAGAAATGACAATCGAAATTGAGAAGCTGCTGGGTATGGCAGGTTTGAAAAATAATGCTTTCTATATTTTTTTGCATTTGAATTTGTTGGTACCCCATGCGCCCACTTAAGGGTTAATAAACAATGATGAATACCTGGTGTTGTCAATAGAAATGCAAGTGAGCCTTAAGTCTGATATTTGGCATTCAATGTACTTGTGCTCTTCTTTTATAAAATGTGGATTCTCTAAAAGAAACTGCACTTTCTTGTTGATGAGGTCCAAGGGTTCATCTGCGGAAGTAATAGATGCTGTATTCTTCCACTATTTGTTCCTTATGGATAAAGGATGCTTGTAATTCCAAATATATCCAGATGTTTTATAAATGCAACAAATACTAATAGTTTAATATTTTCCAAAGATTCCGTGCATATTAAAATGGCGTATGTTGTGTTTTACAAGAATTTTAGGAATCAAGTTTTGCCATTTTAATACAATTTTAGGGAGCGATTTACAAACGAGGCTTTCCTCTATTAGTTTTGGTGGTCGACTCCTATTCTAAAATTCAAACATACTAAAGCTAAGTTTACACGAGCAAGTAAATTTTCGCAATTTACTATATGCAAGCACTATCCAGCAATATTTGCTTGTCTAAACGGTCGCTGAGAGTTCCCTTGCAGCAAATTTTATAATTTGCAAAAAGCGTTTTCAGCAAGTCAGCTGGCTTGTGTAAACGTGTTGCTATAGTGCTCTAGCAAGTA
The DNA here is from genome assembly GCA_013389805.1 of Trigoniulus corallinus. Taxonomy (NCBI): domain Eukaryota; kingdom Metazoa; phylum Arthropoda; class Diplopoda; order Spirobolida; family Trigoniulidae; genus Trigoniulus; species Trigoniulus corallinus. The sequence goes on from JAAFCE010009109.1 coordinate 5,356,261, forward strand.
CATAGGTATTTATTTCAAAACTGTCTGGAAATGATCATGCAAGTTAACTTTAATTTTTTAATGATTAACCATTTAATGCTACACAGGGGTACTGGTGTCACCATCATGGGTTCCAATTGCACATATTTTGTGATGCTAGTACTTCAGCTTATTGTGCAGTGGCCTACCTGCAAAGGCAAGACTCTCAGGATAGGGTGCACTCAAACTTCATCCTTAGTAAGGCTAGGATTGCCCCAGTGAAGCGAGTAGCCTTACCAAGACTTGAGCTGTTAGCTGCACTAGTGGGAGTTAGGCTTAAAAACATGCTGGAAAAGGAGGTGTTTCCAAAACTTAATTCCACTCACCTATGGAGTGACTCCCAGATAGCTCTGTATTGGATCAAGGGGCAAGCCTCTAGATGAAAGCCCTTTGTGAGTAATCGAGTAGAGGAAATCCAGAGCTTGTCTTCACCTGAGCAATGGGGGCATTGCTCTGGGGAAGAAAACCCAGCAGATTTAGGCACTAGGGGGCTGTCTTTATTAAATTTGCAGAGGAGTGATTTATGGTGGGAGGGACCTAAGTGGTTGTCTATGTCCCAAGAATACTGGCCTACTCCAGCAAAGCAACCAATGATTGGCGAGGATACTGGAGAAGAAAGACCTCAAAAAATACAAGTTCTCCAAGTTGGTGAAATGAGAAATGTCATTGACTTAAAGGCTTACTCCTCACTAGATAGGGCCATACATGTGATGGCTTGGGTCAACAGATTTCTCAACAATTGCAGGAAACGTGCCATCATGATTGGCCCATTAACAGCCAATGAGATAGTAAAGGCAGAGACCACCTTAATTAGTATGGAGCAGCAAATGGCATTCCCTGAAGAGTATATGAACTTACAGAACAAACAGGAATTGAGTAGTGAGTCCTTCCTCTGGCAATACCAGCCCTACATTGATGACCTTGGATTGCTGAGAGTAAAAGGGTGCATTTAATTTAGCAGTCTGACAGAGGGAGAAAAGCACCCTATTATCATTCCAGGGAAAAGCAGACTAGCTGATCTCCTGATTGATCAGGCCCACATCCGACTGCTTCATGCAGGGGTTGCAGAAACCTAAGCACAACTCAGGGCTGGGTATTGGATCCTTAAAGGATGGCAGCAAGTGTGCCAAAGGATAAATGACTGCTACCTCTGTAAACAAATGCAGTTTAAACAAGCATCACAGCCAACAGCACGTTTGCCAGGGGATTGAGTCACACTCATGCCCCCCTTTTCAGTGGTGGGCCTTGACTTCACAGGGCCTGTGTACACCAGGGTTGAGAAAACTGTGACAAAGTCCTACATTTTGCTGTTCACCTGTGATGTAACCAGGGCTGTCCATTTAGAGTTAACAACAAACATTACTAGTGATGCTTTCCTCTTAGCATTTTGCAGGTTTATAGGTAGGAGAGGGTTGGTAAAAAAAGGTATATTCAGATAATGCCAAAACATTCAAAAGAGCAGAAAAGGACCTGAAACAACTCTACAATAACCTTAAGCAGTCACAGTTAATGGAATATTTTGAAAAACAAAACATTACTTGGAATTACAGCATTGAGAGAGGGGCTTGGTGGGGAGGGTTTTGGGAATGATTGGTAAGATCAGTCAAGATTTCCTTAAGGAAAACCTTGGGGCATAATCTGTTGAACTTTGAAGAACTCTCCACCATACTGGTGGAAATAGAGGCAATACTGAACTCCAGGCCCCTGACCTATGTGTATGGGGAGCCTGATGAGCCCACACCTCTTACCCCTGCACATTTTATAGTGGGAAAATGGCTCACCTGTTTGCCTCCAGGGGCAGTGCAGAAATTTCCCAAAAGTGATACAAAAGAATTAAACAGACATTACAGGTATAAGGAGACTTTAATACAGATGTTCTGGAAGTGGTGGAAAAGTGAATACCTCTTTGAGTTATGATCTGCCATTGTGGTTAAGCATACTTCACAGATCCAATTAAAAGTGGGGAGCTTAGTTATTTTGAAGGAGGACCCACAACCCAGACACATGTGGAAGACAGGGAGAATATTAGATTTATATCCAGGTAGGGATGGGTTAATTAGAGCTTGCTCCATAAAAATGTCTGATGGTAGAACCCTTAAACGCCCTATCCAACTACTTTATCCATTAGAGGTCAGACAATCCTGATCCATTTAGTGGATCAGCAGGGGGAGGATGTTACAATTAAAGTGCTTGACCTACTCAACCCCTTTGTTGTCCAAATGCTTTGGTCCTTGTACAGGGGGGCTAGAAATCTATGGGGTCCTTAATTAAACATGAAGGGGTATTTTTTAATTGTTAAGGTGACTGGTTTTGGGCAGAGAGGACCAAATAGCATTGTAGCAATGGTCCTCATTCATTTTCTAAAGGTTTCCTGCCCTTTATTCATTCAATGTTGAATCTTTTGTCTTTTATAAAATGTGACCAATCAAGACCTCCTAAACAGAAGGCCTTCTCACTGATTCGTGACGTCATCCTAAGTAGTGCTAAGACCTACTGAAAATAATGATGAATGCTGATGCTTGCCCTTACAAAGCAATGAGATATTTATTAATAAAATATAAAATAGATTTTAAATGCACATGCAAATATTGGTTTGAGTGAATAGACAGCATGAAAATATTAATTTATTTTTAAATTTTTGTAAGAAATACATGCATTTAAAACACATATTTTAATGCTTAATTTTCAATTTTAACCTCTTGTAGACTTCTTCTTCTCAATATAATTATTTTGATTTTTTTCAATAGCTATGCAAGTGTCTAAACCATAGGGAAGATTTGCTTATGTATGGATTGTAGTGCTTCAATAGCATACTTATTAGAAAATTTTTAAAAGTAATTTCACATGAAAAGTCATAAAAGAAGGTTGTTGTTGTTGTTGTTGCTTGTTAGGGTTTTAGGGCCCATTGACATCAATGGTTATTAGGGCCCAGCAGGGGTGGATCCAGAGGGGGAACAATGCAGCAATTGCTCCCCCCTCAGTGCTTCAAAGGGGTACATATTTCAATTGATGCATGATTCAACTTTGCAACTGATTAGACATTTTTGAATTTCCTATTCCCATTTCTACACTGCCAGTCCAATCTATAGTTGGCTAAACCACTGAAGATAGGGCATTGTCTAAAGGGCAGTAGAGGACCTATATAATATATGGAGACATGGTATGTATTCTAAGGGGTTCTGAATATTTAAAAATATTTGGGGCACCCATTTTTTGAACTGCTACCCCCTTGATCAGCCCCTGGATCTGCCCCTGGGTGCTCAAAAAGACATTCACCATGGAGAGAGAATATTCAGAGGGACAAGATGGGTACCCAAATCTACCATAGGCAGGAAAAGGGTTAGGAGCTTATGTATATATGTTAGGCATACAAGTATACAGAACATATCTAACCTAACATGTATACCTAACATCACTAATTTAACCTAACATATATGCCTAACACATCTCACCTAACAAATATACCTAACATAACTAACCTAATCTAACATATATATAACCCAACATACCTAACATAACATGTATGCCTAACTTTTCTACCCCCTATGATTGTTCTTTTCTTAAAATATATATGCAACATCTTGGCTGCCATATTCTTAGTTTAAATGATATGCACAACACTTTGTGTAAAACATTAGTAAAATCATGGTGTATCTAATTTATATAAGCCTATGAGTTCAATATTAAATCTGCTTACCATTCAATGCCTGGTCAATCTGGAAGCCTTTCTGTTACTAGCTATAATCCATTTTGTCACCATTTTGGGGTTTTTTTGTAAAAATGAAGACATTAACTTTAGGTCCACTTCTGTAGTTTCCCTGGCATCCAGGCACAACACAATTACGTGGCACAATCCAAATATTATATGATTGGCATTTGAAAATGATTTGAGTTAAAAATTAAACTCAAATATCAATTTAAAAAAGACGCTTGAAATGCACACAATATGGTCATTCACATAGTGTGCTAGCACTACTTTGTGTGACGTCACTAGCCAGTGACGTCACACTGCAAAGGCCTTGTTATCTAGGAGGCTTTGGACCAATGGACCATGTTGGCCCATCCTCTTTTTCTTCACTTTTCTTTCAACTTGTTTATATAGTGTAAATTTGTGTTAAATAAATCTTCTTGTTGAATTTTTTCTGCTGTTAGTGACTGGATGAATTTTGTGGTGTGACTTCTGTTGGCGCTTTCAGAACGGACGTATAATTGCTCATGCCTATAAGACTCGATCCCACTCAAGTCAATTGAAACGTTGGGACTTGTGTGTGAACATAACCACCACATTAAAATTGTTCAAATTGCTTATAATGATATTTTTTCTATGTTTCTGAGCATTGCAAGCAAGCAATCACACTATCCACTATACAGTGTAAACATCTGTGCAATAACTTTCTGGCAAGTGCTCTTCAGATAGTGTTTTCAGACACTACTTGTACACATTTTTGCTAATCATATAAACGCTTGTGCAAGTTACTATCAGAAGTACTTGCATAAGTTGCTTGCTCGTGTAAACCTAGCTTAAAAGTTGTTGAATTTCAAATATTTGAAAATTAATAGAAAATTGTGTCATGCAACTCTGATGCATACATGACACGTGCAGAATCTGCTACACATCCTAAAATTAATTTTAATGGAACAATTGAGGTCAATGTCCTTGGGAAAAACCACGTGTCACGCAACGGAATTTTCTGGATAAATGAAGCGCTCATATATTGAAGGGTGTAAATGTACAGTGATTCAAAGAGGATGAATATGCCCTCAGATTTTCTACAAAATGAGTCAAAACTCCACATTTACCCCAACCTTTTTGAAGAACACATCAACTAACGCACCTACATGACTTTTCCACTTAGAACACAATAGTATATTTCATTAATAATTTTGTTTTTACAAGTAAAATATTCAAAATATTCTTATTCCATAGAAAATTTTTGTTGAAAGGTGTGAATACAGGCAAAATTATTTATTCGATTCAAAATAATGTCACTTCTGCACAATTTCCCACCTTTTGTCCTGCCCATCATACTGAGTGTACTCTGAGTGTAAAAAATGAGCCCACTCACAGGCAAGGAGACTAAGCTACTAAGGAGGTTTTGTTGTAAGTGGATACAGTGCCTGGGCAAGCTATTGTGGGTACAGGTTAAAACATATTGTGCAGGGCCTTTTATAGGCAACAAAAAAACCTTTTGAATTTCTAAACATTTTCATAAAGGCCGTGTGAAGGGCCAGGTTGCAGAAAACGTGCTGGAGAAAGCCCTATAAGTGTATCAGGTGATAAACTTTCAGTTTATCTTACCAAGTGAAGTGTTAGTTGTGATTTTAGTAACGACCAGAATTGCTGATTTTTTAATGTGTGGACATTGTTGAGCATCGGCCCACATTTACTGCATTTGGGCAAGAGGGGGTCACAACCCCACCCGTGGCATGTCGAAGCTGTCCCATCAGTGGAGGGAGGCTCAGAGACGTCATAGCGGATGCGCCCCCACAGCCACCAGGATCTGGTTTCCCCAGGGGTTTTGGTCTCCACACACGTCAAACATGTGGGTAGGTGATTTCTGAAGGCCGCCTCCCAGAGGAGCCCACATCCCCCGACACCAATTATGATGTTTGAGGTTGCCCGCCCCTTGATCTAACACACTCAGGCGCCCCCACGACATGCACTGAGGGAAAGCGTCGTGCGCCCACCCCACCCCGAGCACACAAGGGTGCTTAGATCTGCATTATTAAACCAAAATATGAATTTTGGCATGCAAATTACTGCTTTTTTTGCTTTGGTGTCCGACCTATTGCTCAATAACAATAAGTAACAGGGATTTTCCATGCCATCCCTCTGAATGCATACATGGGTGATGTATTGTATGGTATTTTTTCCCCAGCCTGTTGCCAACCAAAGTTACAATCCGTATTCTTATTTATCGCTGGTGTACTGGGACATTCCAATGACGACGCAACAGGTATGAGTGACTACACCTGGAAAGTCTGCCTCATCTACCCATTTCATAGTAGAGAGATCTGCTATCATCAAGCAGAAAAAGGCAACTGATTCTTCTGTCGGTTCTACAATTTGAAATTCGAAATATAGAACCGACGTATTAATATTCCAATAATATAAAAATCATAATTAGAAATGACGTCAGATAGCAATCAAAACTAAAATTAACATCTGATAACAATGACATCAGATAGCAATGACGTCAGACAACAACAATCTGAAACGTACAGGGTGCAAATTTAAGTTGAAGCTCAGGGTGGAGCCCCTGCTTATGACAGAAGTGCATGGCCGTTGTTTTGTCAGGGAAGAACTTATAGCCACGCGAGGTGGCGAACTCGTAGGCACTATTGAGTGCCAGTTGCAGCTGACGCTCAATGCTGTGCGTCACGGCAGCCCAGTACCTGATAAAAAAGTCGTCCACAAATAGGGACGACTGTACCGGGGTGTGAACAGAGAACGGTAAACCGTTCACTGCAACAGCAAAGAGCGTCACACTCAAGACGCTCCCCTGTGGGACACCATTCTCCTGCAGGAAGGCCTAGGAGTAGGTGTTACCCACACGCACTCTGAAGGTCTGGTCGGACAAAAAGCTATGGAGGAAGAGGGGCAGATTACCCCTGAACCCCCACTGGTGCAAGGTCTCCAGTATGCCATGGCGCCATGTGGTATCATATGCTTTCTCCACATCAAAGAAGACAGCAACCAGGTGCTGTCTGTGGAGAAAGGCCTCAAGTACTGCAGTCTCCAGTGAGATCAGATAATCCATCGGAGATCTGCCAGCACGGAAGCCATATTGGGCATCGGCAAGAAGGTGGTGCCATTCCAGATACCACACCAGGCGCCAATTAATCATTCGTTCCATTGTTTTGCAAATACAGCTCGTCAATGAAATGGGTCTATAATTTATTGGAAGGCTACTATCCTTCCCAGGTTTTTGGAGTGGGATTACAGTAGCCTCCCGCCAGCCTGCAGGGACTTCATGCAGCTGCCAAATGTAATTGAATACCTCAAGGAGGTAACTAACGCCTTTCTCTGGTAGGTGTGGTAGCATTTGATAGTGGATGCTATCTGGACCAGGGGCAGTGTCCCTGGCTCTTGCTAGAGCTGCCTGCAGCTCCCAAGGGGTAAATGGGTTGTTCTACCCCTCAGTGACACCACCAGCAAACTTAAGTGAGTGGCGTTCTGCAGCCTGTTTTGTCTGCATAAATGCTGCCATGTAGTACTGGGAACTGGAGACGGCTGCAAACGTCCTTGCCAGTTCCTCAGCCACCTAACACGGCAGAAGGAGATGTCTCCCTTGTACAAGAAGACTGGAGCCACATGATGGTAAATGTCTGCCTTGGATCTTCCTCAGCTTTTCCCATACTTTCTTGGAGGGCATATGACAGGTAAGTGAGGAGACATACTGGCTCCATGAGGAGCGTTTCGCCTCCTTGATTACCCACTGTGCATATGCCCAGGCTTGGAGATAGTCAACACGATTGACGTCGTTAGGAGAAGACTGGAATATGTTCAGGGCGAGCCTGAATCAGCTCTGGGGGATGGATGCCAATACCGCCCCAACCACCACCTCTTTGAAGTGACTTACTAGATCGTTGACCCCATCAAAATCACCACAGTGGGTGCAAGTAGATACAGTGGGCAAATTCCTCCCAGACCGCCCGACGCAGACACCACCATGGTGGGTGTTGGGACAATGACCCATCTCCACTGATAATCTTGATGGGGAAGTGGTCACTTCCACAAGGGTCTGGCAGAACCTCCCACTGCAAACCTGGTGCCAACCCAGGAGAGCAGATGGAAAGGTCTATACACAAAAGACCACCAGTGGCAGTCATCACAGGCATGGGGGCACCTGTGTTTAGAACAATGAGGCCATTGTGTGACACCCATTTTTCCACAAGTCGTCCTTGGGGGGTTGTGATCATCTGAGCCCCATTAAGGATTATGGGCATTAAAATCACCCATAATCAGGAAGGGTCTTTGCAGCTGGGCACTGAGTGAGTCGAGGTCTGCCCATGGGATATCAATCCCAGGAGGCATGTATAGGGAACATAGAGTGGTGGGCACATCCAGTTGCAATGAGACCGCCACTGCCTGCAGTGGCGTCTGCAAAGCCACTGGCACTTGCATGCACCCATTCCGAATAAGGATAGCCACCCCTCCAACAGGGTGGCTTCCTTGCTGCCGGGTGTCTGCATATGTAGTGTATGCCCATATTGAAATGGGGGTATCACTACGACACAGGATCTCCTGGAGGGAGATGCAGACAGGGTTGTGCCTGGAGATCAGCAGTGTGATCTCATCACTCTTGTGGGAAAACCCGTGACAGTTCCGTTGTAGAAAATTTACCATAATGTGAACTTAGGTGGCTTATTTCTATTCCTCCCTTTTCCCACTGCAGAAAAGGGAGGGACGCCTTCAATTTTGTCGTCCTCCATCTCGAAGGAGGAATCCCCATCCTGCCCCAGTTGGGGCATGAAACCACTGCATGCTCTCTGCCATTGGCCAGAGAGCCTGGGTGGACGGACCAAGGACACGTGCCCCACTGTGGAAGTGGTAGGTGTCACTAGTTTCTTTCCTCCTGTCTCACCCACCACCCCCTCCGTGGAGGGGGCTGGTTGGGCTGAGACAGGTATGGGGGGCCTTCAAGGGAGATGCCTCTCTATGATGAGAGGCATCTGGGGCCTCCAAAGAGGCTGGCACCACCGTTATTGGAGGGCCCATGCAGAGGCAGTGGTGGAGCCATAAGAAGCCATGGAAATGGGGTCAGGGTCTGTCTGGCAGTCAATGCTAGCACAGGCCGGCACTCTGTGTACCCCACAGGCGTGAGAGGGCAACAAATGGATTAGAGAGGGAGCTGAGGTAGTGTGTCCATCTGGGTGCAGACAGATGACACAGCAGCTGCCTTGGCAGCACCTGCATAGGACACCACATGACTGGGGCTCCGTGGCAAGGCTAGCAGCTGCCACACATCCTGAAAGCTGATACCCTTCTGGACATGCAACTCCTGGATTGTGCATTCCTGCAACAAAGTAGGGCAGTCCAGAGAAGATGCAGGGTGGTTGCCCTTGCAGTTGATGCAAAAGGGTGCAGTCATACAACACTCAGGGGAGTGGTCTCTCTGCCCACAAGTGCCACACATGTGCTTGGCAGAACAGGAATTCTGGCCATGGCCGTATCGCTAGCACTTGAAGCACCAAAGCAGGCTCAGAATGAAGGCACGTACAGGCAAGCGGAGGTAGCCAGGCATGATGTAATCTGGCACCTTGGGCCTACCAAAGGTCAACACCAAGGTGCGACAAGGGCGGGTTTCCCCATCCCGTCAAACTGAGGTGCGGTGGACGGCCACCACACACTGGTCTCTGAGCTCCTCCACTATTTGCTCCTCCGACTCCCTACGTAGATCGGGGCACCGCACCACACCTCTACTGGTGTTTAGGGTGCGATGGGGTTCGACGACTACGGGGAAGTCACCAAGCTTCCACATTTTTAAGAATGCCTCGGTCTGGTGGGGGGCAGATGCCTCCACCAACAAGGTGCCATTGCGCAATTTCTTGGTTGAAGTCACATCACTGGCAATGCCCTTGATGGCTTTAGCATTAAGGAAGGGCGACGCCTTCGGCAAGGCTGCACCATCCTCCCCAGATATGGAAAGAAACCGGAGAGGATAGGAAGAAGGTATAGAAGTGCTTTTGACTGCACCAAAGGCCTCCTTAGATGCAGGGACACGCTTTGCATCGGCGGTGGAGCCCTGCACCTTAAGGCTAAGAGGTCGTTGCCTCTTGTTAAGGGCAGGTGCCGATGCATTAGACGCTACAGGTGCGTTCCCTGATCCAGTTGGGTGACTGGGAAAACGCGGTCTCTTAGTTGGAGCAGTGTTTGTCTCCATTAGATCAATGGCAGCTGGCCCACTTGGTTGGGACCGAGCCTGCCATCTTCCGGCTCAACACAAGTCAGTAAAGAAGTAGTAGGGGGAGGGGTGGGGTTATTTGGTGAGGCCCCCAGCCTCTGTTTTTGAGTTGCCACAGGTCCAACCAACAACAGAGCCCAACACAGGGACGCCCATTCAGGTCGCCGAGATTCCTTGGGCAGGATACTGTTAGGGTGGCATAATCCCCAAGTACTGGACCATTGGCATCGGGGTTGACTGCTGATCCACTTGCAGTAACCCTAGGGGGGGCATAACCACTTATGCACCCCTGGCCAGGTTCTCCAAGACTGGGTATCCGCCTTGGCCGCCCGTTTTCCCTGAAAGCTGTGGCCTAAGTGATGTTTTGGAGAATGTAGGTCACAACCTTAGTCCTCGATGTCTGTCAGCCACCTCACCAGTGTGGAGTGGCCAAGAGGACCTCTCTGCTCCACCACCTTAACTGAAATAAAAAGGGAACAGAAAATAAAGTTTGAAAACATATACAGTAATAGACAACTCAATGCAGAAATACATATTAAATTTAATGGAGTTTTTTTCTGTAGTGAAGATTGGAATGGTAGTAATAATTTCCATGCATATCGTCCCTTTCAATATTCATCCCCATATACATTTTTAATCTAATTTTAAAAATTTAGTGTACCAGAAATTCTTCAATTGTCCTCTTAAAATATCAAACGCCCTCCCTCCTGTAGGGCTTGTTCAAAATAGCCACGCTGTTCAAAATAGTGAACATCGTCTACCCCTGGAGGTACTGGAGTTCATGATGTGCTAGAGAAGACTATTGACTAATTGAATGTTGTTACAGGAATTTGGTTTTTTGTAAGCATGCTTTTCCTTAGCCAAAAATTCTCATACTCTTAAGTAAATGTTCACTGAAGAAAAGTAGCTCCTTTTTTGGAGAAAAATGTAGAGGGCAAATTCTGTTATAACATAAATATCAGATAGAGAGTGTTTATTTAATACAGTAGTTGTAAGGTATGAAAGGTTTTCAATATATGTATCCTTTCTAACTAAATATTTATCCAAAGTATTACATTGCCATTGAAAATGCCGGATTTAAGGTCCCACTTTCAGTGCAACATCCTTTCTCAGGTATAATTTTATCCCTCTGTCTCAGTTGGTAAGTTTGTTGACTTTGTTAGATTTGTTAAGCGGCCCTCAGATTAGCAGTATTACTATCAATATTGAATACGGACAGTATTTCATCAGTGTTAATAAGAAGCCCTCACACAATCAATATTATTGTCAGTAGTTAGTTTGTCAGCAATTACAAAGCATTATTTTGGTATTTTCTGTTTGTCACTTAACGATGGATAATAGAAAAAAGCAAGGTATCGAACCTTTTTTTTTTTTCGTTCCAGTTTCAATTCACGTCAAATATCAGTTGACGTGAACTACAGTATACGGTTTTCTTTCCAGTAAAAATTAACGGTTTTTCCGGTTTCACTCCCAATATTAATTAGAAAAATTATTTCGTATTATACATACAGTGAAGTCTGGTTGTAACGAACCAGGAAAATGTACTAAAAACGGTTCGTTATATCCGAAGTTCATTATAACGGGTGAAAGATTTCACTGGGAAACTTTCATTATTGAAATACAGTACGTTATAACCAAGAGTTCGTTATTAACAGGTTTGCTATACCGTATTTTAAAATACAGTAAAACTCTGCTATAATGATCTCGGATGTAACGAATTCCTGGATGTTACGAATGGTTTCCAAGGTCCTGGCGAAAGGATAGGAGCTTGTATTGTAAATAGATTGGATATAACGAATTGGATTTAACGAATTTCCTGGTAATAACCATGAAAAGTTATAAAAGATTTTGTAATTTGGTTGGATATAACGAATGATGGACCTTATCATAATTAATTTTTATTTATGAATTTAACACAATCTTCTCCTTGATGGTCACCACATATTGAATTAACGACCACCGGCAGGAATACCTTGTCGTACTTTTTATTTTACTGTGCCCGCAGTGGCGTACCGAGGCGGGTGCGGACCGCACCGGGTGACACTCTTTCAGGGGGGTGACACAGTTGCAAAGTCACAGGTCCGTCCTTTTCCGACAACCCCAATTGATTTTCAATTTCAATGAATGCGAAGAGTCACATAAACTGGTTTGGTTCGTTGGTGATTTAGGGCCTTTCAACTACAAGGTCATTATAGCCCTGTCCACTGCATAGTTCTAATGCTGCACAGACTAGAGACTGCACAGCCACTACACTAATGGGACTATTTTTGGGTATCAGCACACTGTCATAAGCTTTCTCCAAGTCAATGAAGAATGCTTATACAGTGTTCTACGACAGGTAGTTTGGGGGGTATAACGAAAACGGGTTAGAAGAGGTTATGCAAATAGTTCAGTATATGTATGATGGTACCATAGCCAGGGTAAGGACACCTTCGGGAAATACTGGGGGCTTCCCAGTAAAGGTGGGGGTTCACCATGGTTAAGCATTTTACCTGCTCATTCTGGTTATGGACGAGCTGCTGACGGGAGTAGGACAATGAGCCCCCAGTCCGTGATGATGATATTGCAAAACTTAGTGTTTCCAGAGAACAAGTAGAGAAAGGCCTAAACGATATTTGAGGAGCGATAGAAAAGGGAGTGCTGATGATCAACATGAAGAAGACAGTATTTAGCTTTCAATTGGGTAGGGCAGGAAAGTAGTGGCGACGTGATCACCAGGGGCGAACTGGTGAAAAAGGTGCAAGAGGGAAAGTACTTAGTATCAACACCAAAGCAATGGGGAGATAGACTGTGATGTGACCCAAAGACTCAATGGGGGATTGTTGAAGTGGAGACATTCAATTGGAGGCCTGTGTGATAGGAGGTTTTACAGGGCAGTGGTTAGACCAGCTATGCTAGGCATAGGTTGAGGTCGTATGGACACGTATGAGAAGAGGGGAGGAGCTCTTTAGGTCCATTTCAGGAATGTAGGTAGTTGGGAGCACCTGAGGCAGGGGGAGACAAAAGCAGACATGGAACATGGTAGTGTGTGGGGTGGATGGGGTTCTGGTGGAAGATAGGCAATAGTGGAGGACTGGAACCCACAGACCCAGCTCTGCTAGAGGCATTTTTAGAGCAATTCTATATGATAGTTAAAATTACCCCTATCTATCAATGAAAAAAATGTAAGTTTGCATTTCCAAACTATTTTAGGAAATGCATGTCTCCCTCCATCAGCTATAACATTTTTCTCAACATTTTTCCTTTATCTTATAGTTTTTGAAATAAAGGAATTGGCTACTTTAAAATTTACATAATATGTATCATCATAATCATACCCTTATCCCGCCTTTGTCAGGGTCGGGTCTTCGGGTTCTAGCCCTCCACTCTCGCCCATCTTCTACCAGATCCCCGTCCACCACACACTACCATGTACTGTACTTACTGAATAATTATTACCTATTACAGTATATGCATGTGTGCCTGAAACAAGCATTAATTTAAAAACATTTGAAATGTTGGTGACTCAGATGGGGCACATGGCAAAATAAATGTTTATGGGAAGGTCAGTGGTGGGGGTGACACCACACTCTAAACTTGTGTGTCTTAAAATCCTGTCTTTTAAGTTGACAAATACAACTTATTTTGTCTATAGTCTTTTAATTCAATAAACATATATGACTTTATTTTAAATGTCTTTGACAAAATTTCTAAGTAAACATAAAAGAGTCGTTTAACAGTGTCTTTTATATTGAAAGACTTTAAATTATGTCATAAGTTGTAAGAAAAAGTGACTAGCGGAAAGAAGTCTAAATCCTAAAAGACATAACACAAAAAGTCAAAATCCTAAAAGACATAACAGAAAAAGTCAAAATCCTAAAAGACATAACACAAAAAGTCAAAATCCTAAAAGACATAACACAAAAAATCAAAATCCTAAAAGACAACATAAAACGTCAAATGAAAAGTGCTTTATTGAGTGCATATAAATTTAGAAGTTATAATCTAAAATTATCTCTAAATATCATATTATGAAAAGCTAAAAACCACAAGAAGTTATTAAGATATTCCATTTTTATTTAAAAGTTAGAAAATCTAAGAAGGAATTTATGCAAAGTCTGAATTAGCATAATTATGTGTCACTACATACAGTTTGGAGTTAAATTTTGTACAGAATAAAGGATAAGGATATCTTAAATTGCTAAGTACCTGTGAGACCTTAACTTTAACATGGGGATCATTCAGTTCATATGCATTCAAAAAACCATTATATCCACTGGTGAGCAGTTCATGATACACTATATAGAAAGTGCCAGATGATGATATTATGTCATCAACTTGACCAAATGTTGGAATATCTCCACAAAATTCATCATCTAATTTTAGAAGCACAATGGATTTAACCAAAATGGGTAGCCCATAGACAATAACTTTTCCTACTGACATTGTTGGTGCTGTTAGACAAATTCCTATTTCAGAGAGAAATTTTAAATACTCCTCATCATTAATTTCTTTACAACTAAAAACCTCATCACCTGCATATAAATAATTAGAGTAAGTACCTGGAGATTTCAAAAAATTCAAACACATGCTCCCTTCATGTCGTCTTGCTAAGCTGAGTGGTAAATTTTTAAAATTTTGTCCAACTTGTGCAACGTGTTTAAGCATTGAATGGTTGCTTTCTAATCTAAATCACCAATGGTTTCTGAGAGGCCCAAAATTCAATATTTGATTTGGCAAATGAATTAGATAATGAATTTTGGGATTAACTGCTGTATCACCATATAAACAAATAAACTGCTTAATAAAATGATTTATCAATGTTTGAAGCAATAAGATATCGTTTTGTTTCACCTCAAATGATGTACATATACCAACAATTTTTAATAGCAAAATAAAATTTTCCCAATGCAAATTATCAAGTGGAATGAATTCTTGTATTACAAATGGTAGCATTAGTGCAAGGTCCCAAACAGCAGCAGCTTTTTGCTTAAATTTTTGCTCATCAGACAGATCATTTTTTGATACTGGAGATGGTCTTTGACTAAGTTTGAATCCAAAAGTTTGAAATTTTGAAATTCGTTTATTTAGAGTTTCTAGTTTAAAAAACTTATTTTCAATGCAATAATTAAGGAGTAGCTTTATGCTCTGTATTAGAACCCCCTCAAAAATTATGTGCATTATATCAATTACAAGCATTTTTGTAACATCAAATCTGGGAACATCAACAAGTGCACTGCTTCCAATAATGCCAAAAGTTTTAGACCAATAATTTTTGGCAGGCTTCGACAATGTTTTATCCTCAACAATAGAGATATATTCAGCATGTTCTTCTTAATTTCTTAATTTTACAGCATTTTCAGTATGAACCACTTTCATTTCAGTCCTAGTTACCAAGCAGTGTCTACATGGGTGATATTCAAAGGATGGTCTCTCCTTGAATCCCTTTATTGAATTGCTGGCTAATGTATCAGCTGGAAAAGCAATTAATGCACCTCTAAATGATCTTAACACACCATTTACATTTAAATAAATTCCCTCTGGTGACCCGAGCTCCTTAAGGTCATCTACTAAAGGTTTTAAAAACTGCTTTGCTCCAAATTTTTTTAAATCTTTGGTTTTAACAATTCCAAACAGTTGTATAACATGTAACTTAGATCTATACTTAGAATGTATGTTGGCCAGATACCAATAAAAAATTGCTAGCTTATGAATCTTTGTTTTGCTACCTAAAGGATTTACAACTTCTAAATCATCATAGTAGGCAACAATGGATAAATTGGATTTAGATTCCTGTAAAATTTCATGATCTTTGTATATTTTTCCATCACATATATCCCATAAAATTCCATCTTTAATCTCATGACCATTCATTACTTCATTAAGTACATCTTTGCTATTTAAGAGTCTTTCTAAGGATTTTTTAAAGGGAATTACATAACCATTTACATTAACTTTGACTGCTCTATGTTTGCCTTTAAGCATTTTCCAACAATATTTTTCCCCCAAAACAACAGGTTCAATACTTATTAAGTTAAAATTATTTTGGAAAAATGTTTGCTGTCTTGTTATTCCTTTAAATTCTTCAAAAATAGATTCACATTCAAAAGGTACAGGAATGCCATTTAAAGTACTGTTTGCATGTTCCTAAAAATTAAAATTATGTAACATTATCTATTAATCAACCAGTGCAGGAGATTTTGAGAATACCTGATATTTGGTAAGGAAGATTTCAACAGTAAGTTTGAATTCATCTAATACTTCATCAACAGCAACCTGACTAATATGATATTTTTCTTTCAAAGTTAGAATTGTTCTTCCTAAATTCCATCTCATTAAACAGGTATCTGTCAAAACTAACAAAAAGACAACATCCCTTAGAAATATGACACTATTTCTTTAGATAGCCTTTGATGTGCAGATGATAATTAAATATACTCACTCTTATTGATATTAAGTAATGAAAATATAATAAACAATAATGCAAGGGCAAGTAAAATTTTGATGCACTAAGATTTATTTCAAAAATTAAAATATCTTACCAGGTTCTGAATCCAGAACTTCATTTTGTAGATTTTCATTATTGCTATTATTATAAAAGGTATTTAACTCTTTGATACTAACTTTTTTTTCAGCAACTATATTATGCTTTCTATAAACATTTGACTTGAATGATGAATGTTTTCTAAATGAACATCCACATAATTTACAAAATACCAAAAAGTTTGGATCATTTTTATGATATGAAATAATTTGGCTGTTGAGTTTTCTACATGTTAGAAATATAAGGGGGCACATATTGCAATGGTACATGTTGATTTACTGTAGTTTATCTTTTTCAAAATAAACCCAGCAAATGCTCTGAATTGAAACCTGGCACTTTAAGCACAATATTAAGAGCAGGAAGTGATTATACCTAGTTTCTAAGGATTAAAATAATTGCCCATTTCCTTTCTTTGGCAGTCTCCATGGAAACAGCCAATGAAATTTTTTGAAGTAGGGGAAAGCCCCTGAATGTACAGTAGCATATGACGCTGAACTTAGGCATGCAGTCCTAGTATTAACAGAAGAATGGCAAACAGGAGTGTTTTATTAAAGTTTGGTGAGAGAAAAAAAATTATAAAGTTGGTAGTAGAGCATAATGTGCCTCATATAGTATCATTCAGGAAGAGTTTGAAATGCCTTAATCCAAAAGGATGAAGGACTAAAGCAGCAGCTTGGAGTAGGAATTGTTTTGTTTCATAAATTTAATGAAAAATATAATGAAGAAGTTGAAATAGAAGAAGATGAGATTGAAGATGGGTGCACAATATCTGCAGTTGTTGTCACCACAGTTTCATTTAATATAGTTGCTAGTGAAAGCCCCAAAAAAGTTCAAATCAGTGAATTGAAAAACCCTCAAATGGATATTTGGGAATTTCTTTAAGAAACTACTGAATCTTCACCAGAAATGATTGATTAAAATATTCAACTACATAATTCATCTATGGAAACTAATGAATGCATAAGTGACAAAAGCACAGATAATGGATTCCTACAAAATGATAAATCCATTGTAAGTTAAATTAATTAGGCTTAGAGTAAACAATACATAAGAATTTGAAGTGCTTATTTGGCAATATTTACATAGAAAATTAAAATTTTAGAGCCCTTAAAATTTATCTGTTTAAATGGAATTTTTTTTAGCCCATGGGATCAGGCAAAAAGGATTTTCCTTTTCCAGTATTTTCTTCAGAATTGAAAAGACATATTGAGTCTAATTCCCTTATAACTGTTTACAATAAATTTGTAAGAGAATGTGTGGGGTGGCTTTTAAGGCACTCACTAGAACCAACTTAAAAACGTATGATTGCTATTGTCAAATGATAGGAGGAAAACATCCAGAAATAAAAGATTCAGATGGCTCAGTAGTAAGTAAAAATAATAAAATTCATCATAATAATTGAATATTAATGTAGAATTTTGCTTGTAGTATTCATTTAAGACCCAGTTAAGTAAAATTATATAAAATAAGTGCTATAGAGACAAGCATGTTCATGATTGTGCTGGGAATTCTATAAACCATTCAAAAAGAAAATTTGATGAATTCCTTCACATTCCAACAAATGAAGGCACCTGCTTAGAAGAGAAAATGCAAGAAGATTCTGAAAAAGAGTTAATGGAAATATTTACAAGACCAGGAAAAAGGCAGGATATAAAGCACATTAGCCACCTATTAGATCATATATTTGAGAGTCGAAGACATAAAATTGCTACCTGTTCATCAATAACTGAAATAACAACAATGTTTCCTTTTTTATTACATGAGATATGGGTAGGTGGTGTGCTTTTAAGTGGCTAGTGTTTATATATAATTTTCAATGCTATTTCATAAAACTTTTGCAGATAAAACATGAATATGAAAAACTAATCCCAAAAAATGAAGATGATTGCTTTAAGTCATTCATGAAGACTCTTAATATTCTTTCTGAGATGTCTAATATTTCACTAACTAAAGTCAGTGAATATTTTAATAATTTAATTTGGCTTTCAAAAATGGTTGGCAAAAAAACTTCCAGTAT
>JAAFCE010009109.1:5383153-5438191 GCA_013389805.1 Trigoniulus corallinus
TTGGGCAGTGGGGAAGGGCCACAGAAATTATCTACAATTGCTTCATCATCATACCTTTTTTTCCGCCTGTGGCGGGGGTCGGGTCTGCAGGTTCTAGCCTCTATCTCCCACCTCAAGAGTGGAAGTTCTTCATCTCAAGAACCCAAATCTCCAAAATCTCCCATAATTCGAGGACATCAGTTGGCTAATCAAACCCCATATGGGTCTAGCTGTGAGAACAAAATTATCTTGAGGCGCTGTCAGAAGAAAAAAGACGTGATAAAAGTACTCCAATACTTGATGGGTCTCAACCTGTCAAAAAGTTGTCTTAAACCAAAGTGGCTGTTAAACAGGCAAAAAAAGCTGTAAGAAAAGCACAACGCCCAACAGTGATGAATCAAAGTGGGTCTAGACCTACTTCTGCACCTACAATTAAACAATCTTCACCATCTCAGAGGGGAATATGCTGGTTTGCAAAGGTGAAAGAAGACCTTGCTGAAAATTCCCTCAGAGACACAACAATGCAGTTCCTCCTTAATAATGTATCTCCTGACACCTCTATTGCCAAGGTATGTGATGCCCTCAGGACCTGTGGACATACCGTTCTGGAATGCGGAAGATGGATGTCGAAATCGGGTTGTATAACGTGCTCTATTTTCCTACGCATTGCTCGGATTCCAAACATTGATGTGACCGACCCAAATATGTGGCCTGCTGGTATTTTCGTCCATCCGTTTAGGGGCGCCAACCCAACGCTCTGTGATCCTAAAGTAGAAGGCCCAGTGGCATCTTCCCTTCAGTCATGACGCCTAAAGGCACAATATACACCATCCTGGCACATAGTAATGTTTAATGCCAGGTCTCTCTTCCCAAAAGTGGACCTTCTTGAATCTATCTGCTTTGATTGGGCACCACATGCATTGTAGTGACAGGAACGTGGCTTTCTTCTTACGTTGAAGATTCTCTTCTTCAAATGCCTTCCTACTCTCTTTATCAAGTCAACAGTCAATCATGAGGTGGAGTGTCACCGTGTACGTGCATCACTCCTTTTCTGTGTAAGTGAAGATTAAGTTCTCCAAGCAGGGCATGCAGGCTTTGGCTATTCGGATTAATGTCTCTAATCAAGCAATAGACCTGTGGGCGGTATACCTCCCTAGTTATTCCCCCCTTAGAGTCCTTCTTGCAAAGATTACAGGTAGTGTGAATACATCCAACTTGATCTGCATACTGTATGTGGGGACTGGAACTGCGATTTTCACCAGTCTACATCACAGAACATATAAACTTAAAGAAGGGAAACTTAACGTTATAACTTTGGACCTTATACCAGAGGAGCGACGCTCTATGTCGTAAGAAGAACTAACAAATACATAAATGCATAAGTATATAAATTTTTGGCATAAAGCGCGTGCGGCCATTTAGCGCAAATGGTAACGCGCTTAGTTCACAAAACATTGTGGTTGTAGGATCGATACCATCTTTGTTCACGAATTTTTTTTATAAAAATTTTTTTTTTGGTACCATTTAATGGCTAATACCTACCTCTTTATACAATATTTATATGCTAATGCTTATACATTAACTTCAACGTCATTCATGATGAAGCTGAATCTTCATGTGTGTACCAAAAATATAGTCTGCAAAGGGTTGTGGTAGTAATTAAATGTGGAAAACAAAGGCAGAATATGAGGAAAATATTTTTTTTTATTTTATTTACAATTGCCAAATATTTTCTAAGGGGCGTTTTTCAACTATGCAATGCAACCAATTTTCATTTACTACATACTTTTTTTATGGGCATTTCACAATGTCAAACTATATAAACATACCTAGTTCAGTGCCATTTCACATTAAAACAACTACAATAATGTAAAGGTTTCAACTATGCAATGCAAACACATTTTCATAAATTTTCAATTACCAAATACTTTTTAATGGGCAGTTAACAATGTCAAACTATATAAGAATACCTAGTTCAATGCCATTTAACATTAAAACAACTACAATAATGTAAAGGTATAAACTATGCAATGCAAACAAATTTTCATTACTTTTCATTTACCAAATACTTTTTAATTGGCATTTAATAGTGAAAAATTAAGCATACCTACAGTCCCTGGCCATATTAATGTCACCAGCAGCTAATATTCATTTGCTGAGGCGTCACTACAGTTGGCATCACCCAGTGTAGTGACACCATTGTGTCACCCATCTCTCTTCAAAAAAGCTGCTGTTTCATTTCTGTTCTGGTGTCACCCCTTTTGTCATGGTGTGAGTGGGGCCACTAAGGGGGTGAGTCACCCCAAGGTGACACCACTGTCCAGCTGCAAACCACTGGGACTGCAATTGACCATGGATGACCATGGAAGGGCATCACAGGAGAGAACAGCAATGCCAGTATCTTCTGGCAGGCAGGCCACCTGATTGGCACAGCAACCACCCTCTCATTGGATATAATGCTGACATGCCCCAGGACCCCAATAAAGACCCCTGTCTTGCCCTGCTTATGAATCATGAGAAGCCTGAATGATGGCATGTCTGCCATAAGGGGTGTGCAACACCTTAATCACTAAGTATCCAAAAGCATTACAAAAATATTACAAATGCAGAAAATGTCTAGTGGTCAAATTAATATGGCCAGGGACTGTAGTTCTATGCCATTTCACATTAAGCAGCTTTGACTAGCAACTTTGACATGGTTTGTGGCACACTTCCATATATCACCTCAATTAACAATTCAATTTTCATAAAAAGTTTGTTAATGTTATACAAACTGTTTCTTAAATTGACATATTTGTTGTGACATTTCCGTACAGTGGAACCTCAATTTGCGAGCACAATTCGTTCCAGAAACATGCTTGTAATCCAAAGCACTCATTTAACAAAGCGAATTTCCCCATAAGAAATAATGGAAAGTTAGGAGATTCGTTCTACAACCCAAAAATTTTCATATAAAAATGATTAACCTTCCATCTACAAGGTGGGGTCTGAGCAAACCCCAGACCTACAAAATTGTGTCTACACATGTACCACTTTCTCCAATCTTAACCAACCTTTGAGTACCTGTTCTCTGATGTGTTCTTCACTTATATAGGAAAGTTGGCAGATCTCCTAAGTAATTAGCATATTTTATTTCTGGTTATGCAATGCAACCCAAGCTAGTACCAACATGGTGGGCTGGTCAGAAACAGTGGTTACTAAGGCAGAAATGGGAGCAGGATGTCCATAAGGATATGGTAGTGTCTGGGGTGGATGGGGACATGGTGGGAGATAGGCAGGAGTGGAGGACTAGACCCTGCAGAACCAACCCTGCCACAGGTGGGATAAGGGTATGGTGATGATGATGTCTTGTCTTCTTGGGTAATATAGAATTTCTACAGCATGTTTCCAAATTATTTTCGTTGATAAAGCTTTATATGGATGGTATTTAATTTAATATCCATAATAATGCCCATAATCTGAATATTTAAGCCTTGAAAATCAAAGTCTTTTTGGGGTCATCACAGACCCCACCTTGTAGTGTGTGCCAGAAATCGTCACCTTGTAGATGGAAGGTTAATACAAAATACAGTATAAATTAAAAATAGGATGGAGGAAGAGATGGAGGCTGAGATGGAGGAAGGCAAGTGGGGTCCTGTGCAATGGCCGCGTCCCAATGAAGTTGAAGGGCAAGGTATACAGTGTTGTGTAGTCAATGTGTTACACGGAGCCAAAATACTGCATAAAAATAACGTTATATTAGTGAAACAAACCTTTATTTATATTATTTATTATAATAGGAAATAGAAAATCATATCATAACGTTGCAAACATTGAATTTCTTGCAAGTGTTAGTCATCCATTAAACACGCCACAACCCCCCCCCCCCTCACTCTTTTCCTACCATCAGTGTTTGATGGAGCGTTAACAATGTAACAAATTCAATTCCTTTCCAATGTGATGCATTGAATTTCTTATCATTCAAATAACTAGTTGAAATGATATTTTGTTTAATTAAAATAACGTGATTTTCTAGCAGTGTAATGGCTCCTTCGAGTAGTATTGCATTGTGTTGACATTGCGTTAGACGGAGCCAAAATACTGCATAAAATTGACGTTTTATTAGTGAAACAAACGTTTGTTTACATTAATTCATCGAATAATAAATAGAAAATCATATCCTAACGTTGCAGCATCCATCAAACACGATGCAACCCCCCCCTCTTTTCCTACCATGAGTGTGTTTGATGGAGTATTAATTTTCTAGGAAATTCAATTCTTTCAATAATGATGCGTTTAATTTCTATTAATTATTCAAATACCTAATTTAAATATTATTTTGTTTCACCAATTAAACGTCAATTTCTATCCGTATTTTGGCTCCGTCAAACGCATTGAGAAAACAATACTATTCGCGGGAGCCATTACACTTTTAGAAAATAACGTTATTTTCATTAAACGTAATGAAATATACATATATAAATAAATTTCTTATAAACTACCGGGAAGGAGAACAATGGTTGACCTTTCCCACACGCAAACACACATTTTCGTTGTGGAGACATACCACTCCTAGGCCTCTTCCCCAGGCTCCCGCTGCAACGTGTTTTTGTTTGTGTTGTTTTGTTTTTGAAATTTAGAAGGGGAGGTTTCCGTTGATATTATTACGTAAAGGCGGCAAAATACGATTCGATATAAATCGATAATCCGATATTTTGCAGCGCCACCCAATGTCGGTAGAAACACTACCGTTTAAGAGTCCGGAAGTGCCTATATGAGTTTCCCCCCACTGGTCTACATTATTTGTTCGATTAGTTGTATCTGTTATGGAATTCTTGGGATTAACTCCAGGCTCACTACGGCTACACGTGTTTCTGCTTCCTCTGCAACTCTTATACAGTTGACAAAATAACTATTAGAACACTCCAAAAAGTTCTATTTTTCATCTAATTTTTCAATAAATTTGTCAAACCATTTTTATTATATAATGTA
Organism: Trigoniulus corallinus; assembly: GCA_013389805.1. Classification (NCBI taxonomy): domain Eukaryota; kingdom Metazoa; phylum Arthropoda; class Diplopoda; order Spirobolida; family Trigoniulidae; genus Trigoniulus; species Trigoniulus corallinus. The sequence goes on from JAAFCE010009109.1 coordinate 5,388,104, forward strand.
TGCTACATAAATTATGTAATATATAAAAGTTGCATAAACAAAATAATTAATTTTTAAATGAAGAAAAACGCAAATTTTTTTGCAAAAAAAAGTATGAGAACAAAATATCCTATCAAAATAAAGGTATATTAACTCCAAAGGTTAAAGTTTAATAACGTTGTCTGACATATATATTTGCTTCGGACTTTTGTCCAGTATGATCACATGTCAAATCGCAATTTGAAGTATGTAATTCCATTAGCTGTGAGAGAAAAAGTTGTGAAGCTTCGGGATAGTGGTAAAACGTTTCGTGAGATTGCCAGTATGTTGAAAATATCCTGCTGTACAATACATAACATCTTAAAAAGAAAGAAGAAACTAGAACAGTTATTAACAGACCCAGAACTGGTTGACCAAGTAAACTCACTGTAAGAGAAAAGAGACAAGTAGTTAAAGATGCCTTGAAAAGTCCAAAAGGGAGTGCACAACTGCTAGCCTCAAACATTGTGTCAAGTTCAGGGAAGATTGTGACACCTCAGACTGTAAGAAATATTTGGCATAGTGCTGGAATATTTGGCATAGTGCTGCAATCCCCAGACTTAAACCCTATTGAACATTTATGGCATTTATTGGATCTGAAAAAAAGAAAACATTCAATTACAAGTCAACAACACCTGAAGGAAACATTGCAGGAAGCTTGGAATACCATGTCTTAGGAAGTTACTCAAAAATTAGTAAAATCAATGCCTAGCCGATTGGAAGCTGTGATTAAAAGTAAAGGACGTCATACAAAATACTAAGTTTACAAAATGAAATTGTAACTTCATATATGTGAAATTGTCATCTTGTACAGCATGATGCTAAGATTTTGTTCTCATACTTTTTTTGCACAAAAATTTGCATTTTTCTTCATTTAAAAATTAATTATTTTGCTTATGCAACTTCATTTATATATTACATAAATTATGTAGCATACTTTATATAATAAAAATGGTTTGATAAATTTATTTTGCTTTATTAGATTAAAAATACAACTTTTTGGAGTATTCTAATAGTTATTTTGTCAACTGTAGATCAATTGTTTATAACATCCTCAGTTAAATGTCATGATATCTCACTGTATCAGGATTTCAGACTCGATCATAGCCTGGTGGTAGCAGCTATCAACTTTCCTGAACCGAGAATCAACCTGCCTCAGGATGATAGGCAGTTCTTTTATAAAATGTACTGTCACAATGTTCCCCACTTTAATTATTCTTTCGCTAATCTAATTTCAAATTTTCCTGTTGATCCTTAAGATCCCGAGCTCATGAGCCAAGTTTTTGCTCAACTCAACGCTCAAGCACTTGCTTCCACTTGTACACTACGTCGTGCAAGTCGTTCTCCTCTTGCCTGACGTTGGTGGTCTCCCCTCTTGTCTCGGTTGCATAGGGAGGTGACGCTCTATTAAAAAATGGTTAAAGCTAACCCTGGGAATTCCAGGTTTCTTGAAGATTTTGGGGCCTTGAGGCGCCATTATAGAAACATCATTCGGAACGCCAAACTGCGTTGGTTTAACCCTAATACCTCTATTAAGGCTCTGTGGGACTGGACTAGACTTTTTAAGCCAAAAGGGCCTCAAATGCTTAATAGCGTAGAACCTAGCTTTCTTGATTACATTGTTAATCCCCATTGTGAGACACTTGAACCTGGTCCTGTACATCAACGAAGTGCAGTTACTGCTTTTTCCAACCCCCCTGCCTCTGCATAATGATGCTACTTTACTATGATACCTGAGTAAACTAAGAGCCCGATCGTCTTCAGGCCCTGACGGGGTTCCTGCTATTGCACTAAAAGCTTGTGACATTAGTAATAGGGCGTTCATACTCTTCCTTTTAAATCATTGCATGATGAATGGAATTTTTCCTGGTGTATGGAAGCGAGCATATATAGTCCCTGTTCTGAAAGGAGGCTCTAACCTCTATCCTCGGAACATTCATCCTATTGCTAAACTACCAAGTATGGCTAAACTTCTAAAATGGTGGCTCCTTGATTTATGTAAGGGCCCATTGTTAGCCCAGATTCCAGTGACTCAGTATGGTGCCCGTCCAGGGTCCTCAGTCAGGTTTGTTATTTTCGTCTTGTTAAAGAATATCTTAGATGCTTGGAAGGGTGGCAGTCAGTTTATTTTATTAAAAACGGACGTGGCTAAGGCCTACAATACGATTGCTCATGCCCCGTTAATTCAGGCTATTTGGGCTGTGCTAGACAATGGTTACGTAGCTAATCTTAAAATTTCTTTTCTACAGTGTCAGTGTGTTTGGGGTCATGGTCTCCCAGACGAGAGAAGCCTGGTCAGGGGTGTCCCTCAGGGGTGTGTATTGGCGCCCATTCCTTTCAACTTTGCAGTGGCTGGTATCTCTAGTCACTGTGAGCCTTGGCAATTGTGGGCCTATGCAGATGACAACCTCTTTGGGTTTCCCATACACGAGTCTGGTCTCCCTGGTTTCTCGCATATGTCTCAAGTTCTCCTACATAAACTTTTGAAGTTTTACGCCACTATTGGTCTCCGTATCAACGAAGATAAGTGCCAAATACGGCTGTTGTCGTGATCTGCTAAAACGTCAGTCATCCCAGATTTAAACAAGCCGATACAAGTTCTAGGAGTTTATTTTGATATGTCACTCCAGTTTCAAACTCAAGTCTTGCTTATGACTGATAAAATCTTGACACTAGTATATTTGTTTCGTCGTTTATACTCAGTGGTCTCTAGGGTTAACCTAGCATCTATTTTCTGAGATAGTGGCCAAGATAATTTCCTATGTGCCTCCTCTGATGGGTCCACTTTGTATATCTACTTTTGTATATCTACAAGGGCCTTAAACAAAAGACCTATTGTTCACTTGAAGGGTAATGGTGAATGACTAACCACTTGATCAAGAAAAGTTTGACTGGGTCAAACTTTTGTTGACAGTGTAGGGTGTAAGGGGTGGATTGTCATGTGAGTGTGGGACCTCTGCTCACATGACAAAAATGGATTTTGTTTGTTTGTTGGTGTTTAAGGTCCCGTCAACTACGAGGTCATTAGAGACCCGTCCACCGCATAGTTCTAATGCATAGACTGCACCAACACTACACCAATGCGACGATTATTGGGTATTAGCAGTACCCAGCTTTCCCGAGCGACCACCCATGTCAGTACTAACTGGGCTTGCGTTGCTTAACTTCAGTGATCAGACGAGAACTGGTGTGTCCAACGCAACTCGCCGCTCCCAACAAAAATGGAAGGAACATCAAGTGTCTCCTGTGGGGTAGGACGGCACCCCCACAGGTAGCCCTGTCACTGTTGCTTAAGGGGGCTAGGCTAAAGTTAGGGATGTGGAATGTGGGGACCCTTACAGGAAAAACAGGGGAATTAGTAAACACCCTGAAGCATAGAAGGGTTAGTGTTGCCTTCCTCCAAGAAATGTGATGGAAGGGGAACCGATCAAGGGCACTGGGAGAGGGATACAAATTACTCTACACAGGTAGTGAGGAGGGGCATAATGGGGTGGGTATTGTATTGAGTAGGGAATTGCAGCAGGGGATCACAGCTGTCCATCGAATCAATAGCAAGATCATTTCAGTTACTGTAGTATGGCAGGGTATTGGGCTCAATCTCATCAGTGCTTATGCTCCCCAAGCAGAATGTGATGAGGCCACCAAAAGGGGATTTTTGGTGGGATTTTGATGAGGTGATACAGTCATTTAATAACAGAATTATACAGGGAAATGGATCTGATCATCTGATTATTGGAGGCGACTATAATGGCCATGTTGGCAAGGCAGCACAAGGATATGGGGGATGGGGGATGGCCATCTCACAGCAAAGGGACAAAAAGTCCTTGATGCAGCACAAGCACATGGCCTTGCATTGGCCAATATGTGGTTTCAGAAGAGGGAAAAGCACCTCATCACCTTTCAGTCACCCCTGGGGAGGTCTCATTGATTTCTTTATGGTTAAATGCATCATAGGCCTGAGATTTGTGATTGCTGGGCACTCCCCAGTGAGGATTTCCAGAAGGAAAGTGGGGATATGTTGCTCATGATGGAGGTAATTGTGAGGGGTGCAGCTTGGACTCACCAATGGAAAGGTGAACCAGTCATTAGATGGTGGAAGTTATCCCCAAATGCACATGAATTCCAGCAGGAGATTATTAGCCATATCAACTGGGATTGGGATTGGGAAGGGTCAGCTGATGCCATGTGGGACAGGGTGGCCAGGAAGATTACACAATGTGGAAAGGCTATGTTTGGCACAGCTAGAGTAGGGGGCTCATACCCAGGGAGACAGACTTGGTGTTGGAATCAGTAGGTGGAAGCAGCCATTCATCAGAAGAAGGCAGCATTTCATAGGTGGCAGGAGATGGGGGACCAGGGTTCAAAGACAGAGTATATACAGGCAAAGAAGCATGCTAGGAGGTCCATTGCCCAGGCAAACACCAAAAGTATCAGGCTTTATATGAGAGCTTAGGGACTAAAGAAGGTGAGTGGGAAGTTTTTTGACTAGCCAGGACCCAAGATAGAAGTAGTAAGGATGTCACCAGGGCCATAACGATCAAGGATAGGGATGGTGGGGTCTTATTCCAGCCAGAGGAGGTAAGGAAGAGGTGGGAGGAATATTACAACAATCTTAAACACAGATACCAGTGAAATGGTCATGAACAACATCCCTGCCACCACAGTAGCTGTGGATGTGGTGAGTGGGGAAGAAATAGTCAGGGCCCTCCACAAGATGAAAGAACACAAAGCCATAGGTCCTGATAAGATTCCCATTGACGTTTGGCATAGCTTGGGGAGCTTAGGAATTACATGGCTGGGGAAGCTTTTCAATAAAATAGCCAGTGGTGACCAAATGCCATCTACAAGGCAGGAGAGTTCCATTGTCCCAAGGTTCAAGGGCAAGGTGATGCCCAGGACTGTGGTAACTATAGAGGTATAAGCTAATGAGCCATTCTATGAAGCTGTGGGAGAGGGTCATAGAATGCCACCTCACAAATTGTACTAGTGTATGGGGAAACCAGTTTGGGTTTATGCCTGGTAGGTCAACAATGGAACCCATTTTTATTCTACAACAAATGGTTGAGAAGCATAGAACAGTAAAGAAGGACCTGCATGCAATCTTTGTGGATCTTGAGAAGGCCTATGATAGTGTCCCAATACAGGTAGTATGGGATGTTTTAAGAAGAAAGGGAGTGGATGAAGGGCATATCAGAATAATACAGGATATGTATGATGGTTCCACCACTAGGGTGAGTATGGCATGGGGGAATACTGGTGGCTTCAAGGTGAAGGTAGGGCTTCATCAAGGATCAGCTCTCAGCCCATATCTATTTGCTTTGGCAATGGATGATCTGCTGACAGGAATAGGGGAAAGGGCCCCCAGTGCTTGGTATTTGCTGACAATGTAGGAAGGTTAGAATAGTCCTAAGAGGAGGTTCAACAGGGCTTACAGGACATTACAACAGCAATGGCAAAGGGGGGGCCTGAAGGTGAACATGAAGAAAACAGAGTACTTAGCTTTCAATTGAAGCAGCGAGAATGAGGTGCTACCAGCAGTGAGTGAGTTTAGGTATCTAGGATCAGTGATTCAAAGCAAAGGGGAAATTGACTCCACCGTTACCCACAGAATCAATGCCAGATGGCTAAAGTGGAGACAGGCAAGCGGTGTGCCGTGTGACCACAGAGTCCCAATAAAGTTGAAAGGTAAGGTTTACAAAACTGTAGTTAGGCCCGCCATGCTGTATGGATCTGAGTGCTGGGCAGTGAGGAATAACCACGAGAGGAGAATGCAAGTGGCTGAGATGTGAATGCTGCATTACATGAGTGGGGTGTCGAGTGCTGACAGAGCCTGCAATGAGTATGCTAGAGGCAGCGATGAGAGAATATAGGTTGAGGTGGTATGGGCATGTGATGTGAAGGGGGAGGAGGAGCTCATGCAGTATATTATGAGGCAACAGGTGGTGGGTGGCATCAGAAGTAGGGGGAGACCCAAGCAGACGTGGGAGCAGGTGGTACAGAGGGACATGATGGCATGCAGGGTTGACGAAAGCCTGGTTGGGGATAGACAGGAGTGGAGGATTAGAACCCACAGACCCGACCCTGCCATTGGTGGGACAAGGGTGTGATGATGTTGATGATGATGGTGTACAATATGTATGTGATTAAAGTAATAATAATAATAATAATAATGGAAGTGCAATATTTATTTACTCATTAACGTGCACAGCACAGGCGTGAGGCGTGCAGGCCGACAAGAAATAAGTAAGCAATGAATGCTTAAAATGTGTACAATTAGAGAAACACTAGGCACAGGTGAAAACGTGAGAACGAATCTCAAAGGGGAGAGCATTCCACTACTTAAAACAGCAGATGGGAAAGAAGCTACACCTTACATCCCTACAGTCAAGGTTGGAAACAAAGATGAAACGCCGGGTTTTACGGAAGCAAGGTGAAGCCTGAAAGGCAGAGGTAATAAAGTGACATGGATGGGAAGGGAAACGAAGGGCAGCAGCAAGAGACAATAAGTTACAAAATACAATAAAATGCTTAAAGGGAAGAAGCTTAACTCTAGACAGAAAGGGAGAAACGGATTTGTGAAAAGGGATCCGGAGAATGATACGGATAACAGTGTTGTATGCAACTTTGGGGGGGGGGGAGCCTGGACTCAGGGACTCCAGCAAGAAAAGGAGATTTAAAACGGAGAAGAAACAAGACATTCACCTTGAAGACAATAATGAGCTTATGCCGAGTAGCAAGCAGATGCAAACGACAAAAAAGGAAAGAGAGGGCATTGATCTGGGCTGTAAGAAAGTCACGATAGCCTAATATACTCAAAGTACTAATAATACTCAAAAGCGTGTCAAAAAGTACCACAACACCTTTTATTTAATCTTTTTAAATTATTATTATGAAACATAAAGAAACTTTGTCCAAATTTCAATGGAAATACATGAACTACATATGTAATCCATGCGACTACTGGTGTTACATTTCCTTGTGCGAGTACTGTAGTGTTAATATGTAGGAGTCATTGAAATGAGGACAATTAGTGAGGCACGTTGTGCCACACAAATGTTCTCACACAGAAAACGTGTTCTACATCCTCTTAATGCTTGAAATGTTTCACAATTTGGTAATACAGTGAAGTCTAGTTGTAACGAACCAGGGAAATGTACTAAAAGCGGTTCGTTATATCCGAAGTTCGTTATAACGGTGAAAGATTTCATTGGAAAAGATTTCACTGAGAAAATTTCATTGTTGAAATGCATTACGTTATAACAAAGAGTTCGGAATTGATGGGTTCGCTATAGCCGAACTTTTCTGTATTTGATTTGGATTGTCAATGCCTCAATGATTTGGAGTGTATTTGATTTGGATTGTCAATGCCTCAATGATTTGGAGTGTATTTAATTTGGATTGGTTGGATGCCTCAATGGGGTGGATATTTCAACTGATGCACGATTCAACTGATGAGACATTTTCGAATTTGATATTCCCATTTCTATATTGCCAGTCCAATCTGCAGTTGGCTAAACCACTGAATATAGGACATTGTGTAATGGGCATGCAGTAGAGGACCTATTGTAATTGTATTAACTGATTCTGAATATTTAAAAATATTTGGGGCGCGCCTTTTTTTGAATTGTTCCCCCTGATCCGCCTCTGAATAGTATCTTTCAACATTAGTAATACAAACTTTTTATACGTCGTCAGAAATTAAAAGCATGTCTGTCAAATTCTCACAACAGAATAAAGTTATTGTGTCGTCCGCACTAATTCCAAATTTATATCATAAACTTACTGTCACTTTTAATCACTTACCTGTAGGAACGTATTTGGACTCCCTTCACCAGGCTACCTACTAAAACACCTACTATGCCGTTTGACCCATTACTTTAGGGAGGCTCCTTCTTGCCTTCTTCGGACTTCATTATTTGTTAGCTAGACGTAGATCAGTGTTTCTCAACGAGGGCGATTGACATCTTAAGATGGGCGGATATCTGACTCGGCCCTATCCACGTTTGGGGGCGATGGTCATTTCGGGTGGGCGAATGCATTTTTAATACCTGTGACGATGGCTTATGCAACTCATATAGGAGTAATGGATTTGTTGTTGTTGTTTGTTGGTGTTTTAGGGCCCTTCAACTACAAAGGTCATTACAGCCACGTCCACATCATAGTTCTTATGCAGAGACTGCATACACACTTCACTAATGCGCCGATTTTTGGGTATTAGCAGCACCCAGTTTTCCCAAGCGGCCACCCATGTCAGTACTAGCTGGGGTTGCGCTGCTTAACATCAGTGATCAGACGCGAACTGGTGCGTCCAACGCAATTCGCTGCTCCCTAGGAGTAATGGAGGTGCATTTTTTTATGATGCGTTGCAGCCCGGAACAATGAGCTCGCATGTGTTGGGTTGGGCGTCGTGGGGTTTTCCTCCACCAAGGCTATAATCACACATTCACTTTATTCCGTGTGGAAAGTGTTCTTTCACTAGCAGGTGACATTGTAACAACTCATGCAATTGGATGTATTGCCAATTTCGTGTTTTCCAAAAATCCTAAGACTACGGTTGAATTGTTCACTCGATTGTTCCCAGCTCTTAATTGGTACCAACCCTGCAGGTGGTATCGCATACACCACACGGGGCCGCGGCTTTACTTCCAATCCGTCAGAGCGACTGTATTACGTTGGACACACCAGTTCTCTTCCGATCACTGAATTTAAGCAACGTAACCCCAGCTAGTATTAGCATGGGTGACCTCTTGGGAACACTGGGTACTGCTAATACACTAACGTCTTAACAGCATAATGTCTTTGCAGACTCTGCAATAGAACTACGCAGAGAACGGAGGCTCTAATGACCAGTGCCGTGTTAACGCTGGGTATTTTCCCGAGGACTTCACAAACCTAGGGGCTCCATACTAATCTGTGCATGTCAAGTCGCTGTTTACTGTACATATTGTTCTTGCGAATGGTTGTCGTAGGGGCTCCAGCAAACGGCTTTGCACAGGGGCCTATAATGCTGTTAAGACGGGACTGCTAATGACCATTAAAGTTGAATAGCCCTCAAAAAACAACGAAACAATCCAATCCTTCGGAAGGAGCACTTTAGTTCTCTTTAAAGTTCGACGAGGATCGATCCAAAACCATTGATTCATCAAGTCCACTTATGACTTCGTGTCTGGAAACACTGTAATTACATGAATTATTATGCTAATCAATATTTTGCGAATTTGTGTTAAAATTTCTTGAAATCCACGTTGGTTAAGTGTCTTTGTCATGGACGTCGTCGTCGTCGTCGTCGTCGTTATCGCCTTGGCCATCAAGAACTGCAGGTTGTCCATCCGGTTCTCCAAGCTGTCCATCATGTTCTACTTGTTGGTTATCAGGTGCAGCCAATTCCATTCTATTTCTGACAAGTTGTTCAAATTCACGAAGATACAAAGAAGATAATTCTGAATTGATATCTGACATTTCAGATTCGATGACTGAAGATAAACTCTGCGCAATGGTTTGGCGCAATTCTTCTCTCATCGAGATGGAATTGGAATGGATCATTTCAACAAGTTCCACTCTCAGATTGGATTTGTATTCTTCAACTCTGGTATGAAGTTCTTCTCTCAAAACTTTCATTAACAGAATTCTTCGTTGTTCGCTGATTTCTTCTTGATGTTTGTTCAAAGTATTTTCTAAATCTTCGATATCGTTATGACATTTCTCATCGATTCTCTTGAAGGCGATCTGGGACATTTCCAGGTTGAAGGCTTTACTTTTCTCAGCAATTTCCATCTTCAAAAACTCTTTTAACGTCGCTTGGATTAATATCGAGACTTCGTTCAAGTTTGTAACTTGAGTATTTCTGGCTTCTTTCTCGATATTTCTTAAAAATATATTCAAGGTTTCGTTAAGTTTCTTAACGGCATCTTCTCCACTAGCCCCACTGGTTGATGGTGGACATTCCCCGTTTACGTGTTGTATTACCATCGTTTTGATTTTGTTCAGTTCGGTCTCTTTTTCACTCTTTAATTCCTGTATGGTCCTTTTCTGAAAATCGTCAAAACTTCTGGCGACATCCTGGGTTAGACGCAATTCATAATTTCTTGATAGGTCCTTAACATGGTGGTGAAAACCGTCTTTGATTTTAGCAGCTAACAATTTGGCAATCTCTTTCAAATTCAACGTTTCGGATTTCTCAATCATCAACTGGATCAACTGGTTCACTTTATCTGATATCTTGGAATCCAATTCCGCTTGAATAGCTGCTCGTCTTTGATCGGCAAGATACATGATCATATTATTAAGATCTTCCGGTAATGGGTTTCGACCAACCGATCTCAGCACCAAGACGGCCATTTTTTCTTCCAAAACTGCAATTTTTTGTCGTAATGACTTCACTACACTTCTAAGTTCCAGGATTTCTTCCTTCTCCTGCAAAATAATAAACAGAGAGGAGGAGGAGGGGAGGGAGAGAGAGACAGAGAGAAGGACGGGGAGAGAGAAAGACAGAGGAGGGTGAGAGAGGGAGACAGAGAGGAAGGAGAGAGAGACAGAGCGAAGGAAGGGAGAGAGACAGAGAGAGAAGGAGGGGGAGAGAGTGAGCGCTTGTATTACTGCTTCTGTATGGCATACCCTGTCTCGATGAGGCAATAGTTAGCGTAAACGATTAAAGCAACTCCTAACCCTTTTCCCGCCTATGGCAGGGTCGGGTACTCATTTGTCCCTCTGAATGGACACAGGGTGATATATTGGTCATCGTTTTTCTGCAGCCGGTTGCCGGCCAAAGCTGCACCCGTACGCTTATTTATCGTCGGTCTAGTGTTCGTTGGGGAATGCTACCGACGCCAGGGGGCGATCTCCTACACCTGGAAATTTTGCCTCATCTACCCGTTGCGTAGTAAAGAGGGTACCACACCCCGTACACCCACACGGGACCTCGGTTTTACTTCTCATCCGAAAGAAGGGACACACGCGGCTTCTCTCTCGCCCGAAAGAAGCCGACCCACCACGGTCCAGTATCGAAACTAGAACTACTGTCGTAGTTGCCGAGCGTGCTAACTACTACGCCACCACGGCGGGTTAGTTAGCGTATACGATTGCAGGATCGATTCTGTCGGAGGCTTTCCAGCAAGAAAAACATCCAGCATGCGCCTTCCGTCGGATGACGTGAATGGCGATATGGTGGAAGCTTTGGCTCAGTGTGGTGTGTCAGTACCGTCTTAACAGAAATTACGGGCCCTTGGGCAAAGCAGTGTGCTGGGGCTCCTACGACACCCACTCACTTGACATACAAACATTTGTTTCGTTGGTGTTTCAGGGCCCTTCAACGACAACTGTCATTAAAGCCTGTTCAACTGCGTAGTTCTAATTCAGAGACTGCACAGACTGTACGGTGATGCGGCGATTTTTGGGTATTAGGGGTAACCAGTTTTCCAAAGCCGCCACCCATCTTAGAAATTGCTGGGGTTGCCTCTCTTAAGTTCCGGGATGAGAGAGAAGTGGTGTGTGCAATTTTGTTTTGGTTTTGTTGTTGTTTTAGAGCCCACCAACTACAAGGTCATTACAGCCCCGTCTACTGCATAGTTCGAACGCAGACTGCACAGACACTACACTGATGCGATGATTATTAGGGGTATCCAGTTTTTCAAAGCGGCCACCCATATTAGTACTAGCTGGCGTTGCCTTGCTTAAGTTCAGTGATCAGATGAGAACTGTGTCCACCGCAATACAGCCACTCTCTCATGGCGTCCCTGGGCAAAGCAGTGTGCTGGGGCCCTTAAGACAACCATTTAAAGGAATAAAATGTAAATGATCACTTGACATACGCAGAGTGTCATGGGGCCTCCGGGCAAGTTTCCAGCTGGTCCATACGTTAAGAAGGCACTGTAGTGTGTATGATGTAATCACACTCCACGTAAAGAAACTCCTATATGACTAGGGTGACCATTCGTCCCGGATTTCAGCTCTGCGTTCCGCATGGATACGTGTACCGGAATTACAATTCGTTTAGTGATTCATCAAAAAAAAATTTAGTTTCTGTAGTATTTTCACGTACAGATGGCTTAAGTTGGGACAGGCAAGTGGACTCCTGTGCGACCTCCAAGTCCCAATAAGTTGAAAGGCAAAGTTTACAGAGGCAGCGGATATATTGCGTTGGACACACCAGTTCTCGTCTGATCACTGAAGTTAAGCAACGCAACCCAAAAATTTACTAACATGGGTAGCCGCTTGGGAAAGCTACGCAGTGGACTGGGCTCTAATGACCTTGTAGTTGAAGGGCCCTAAAACACCAACGAAACGAAAAAAAAAACAGTCTCTGCTTCAGGATTACACAGTGGACGGGGAGGGGCCTCTGTATATTGTAAGTATTTTTTACTGTTTTTCTACGTTTCGTTTTCATTTACAGTGGAACCTTTTATAAGTTGCCCACTCAAGGGCGGTAAGAAATCGGTCAACATAAAGATTCATCATCATCATACCCTTATTCCGCCTGAGGTATAGCCCCCCCACCCACTTCCATCTATGTCCCACCAAGTCCGGGTCCACCCCACACACTTTCCATACCACCTCAACCTACTCTCCCTTATATTTTTTGCGATGTCCCCCACCCCAGGCTACCTCTAATATACTCATTCCCAACTATCAGTTCTCGACACCCCACTCATATACCACAGCATTGGCATCGTGGGCTATTTAAGCCTAAACACGTGATACTTTTCTGCCGATCTAGTTAAGCTGCCCCATCGTGCATCGTCTGCTTTGCCAGTCGACCACACTGTATTTTTGCAGCCTGGTGCCAACCCCCTACAGCGTAAAAATTTTAATCCAATTTAATTCAAGTTAATTTCATCCTCACTTTTATTATCTTTTAAGTAGTTCCAGTACTATTACTATTATTATTGTAATTATTATTATCATTATTATTATTGGGGGATTTGGTTTGTTGACTGCTGGGGACATGCAGCACTAGAGCTGCATCCCTCTGGCATAGTCAAAGTGGACCTGTCAGGTGAGTGTTAGACCTCCACTGGACAATGACAACACCTTTGATGAGTGTCTCCTGTGGGGTTGGACGGCACTCCCTCACAGGTAGCCCTGCCAATATTGCTGTGGGTTCTGGACGTCTGACTGGGGTGCCCCCAGTGTGTACTGTCACACCATGTAGGGGGCTAGGCTATGACTAGGGATGTGGAATATGGGGGCCCTCTCAGGGAAAACTGGAGAACTAGTTGAAATTTTAAAGCATAGGAAAATCAGCATTGCATTCCTTCAGGAGACAAAGTGGAAGAGTAATAGGTCAAGGGCCCTGGGGGAGGGATACAAGCTGATTTATACAACTGGTGAAGAGGGATAAAACGGGGGTTGGTATTATATTAAGTAATGATTTGCAGCAGGGGATCACTTCAGTTAGGAGAATTAGCAGTAAGTTAATGTTAGTTACTGTAGTTTGGCGAGGTATAGGGCTCCACCTCATAAGTGCTTATGCCCCCAAGCAGGCCTGGGTGACATAACAAAAGCAGATTTTTGGAAAGATTTTGATGAGGTGGTTCAGTCAGTGGACAGCACAATTAGACAGGGCAGGGAAAACGAACAGCTAATTATTGGGGGCGACTTTAATGCTCATGCTCATGTGGGAAGTGATGGTTGGGGATATGCAGAGGTACATGGGGGTTGTGGTTATGGGATTATCAATCTTGAAGGGCAGAAGGTCCTTGATACAGCAAGAGCACATGGCCTTGCATTAGCCAATACATGGTTTAAGAAGAGGGAAAAACACCTAATAACTTTCCAGTCACCACAGGGGAGGTCCCAAATAGACTTTTTCATGATTAGGAAGCAGCACAGGGCAGAGATCCAAGATTGCTGGGCACTACCCAGTGAGGACTTTCAGAAGGAAAGTGGTCATAAGCTCCTTATGATAGAATTACTAGTGAAGGGGACAGTTAGGAGACAGTTATTAGGTGGTGGACTTTGCCCACCAAGGCAGAAGAATTCCAGCAAGAGGTTCTCAGCAAGGTTGACTGGGACTGGGATGGGCCAGCCAATGCCATGTGGGACAGGGTTGCTAGGAAGATTAGGAGATGTGGAGAGACACTGTTAAGTAGGGGTAGAGTAGGAGGAACTTATCAGGATAGGTAGACATGGTGGTGTAATGAGGAGGTGGAAGCTGCCATCAAACTAAAGATGGTAGCTTTCCATAGGTGGCAGGAGTTAGGGGATCAGGTTTCCAAAACAGACTATGTCCAGGCAAAGAAAAATGGAAGGAGGACCATTGCCCTGGCCAAGTATCAGAAGTATGAGGCCTTATATGAAAAGTTGGGGACAAGGGAAGGAGAAAATGAAGTTTTTACACTGGCAAAGGCCAGGGATAGAACCCGTAAGGATGTTACCAGGGCTACAACGGTGAAGGACACCAATGGTAAGGTCCTGTTCCAACCAGCAGAGGTAATCAGAAGGTGGGAGGAATACTACTGTGGCCTCTTAAATACTGCCACCTGTGCTGCAGTCACAGACAGGCAGTGGACAGGGTTAGTGTGGAGAAAAGAGTCACAGCCCTTGAAAGAATGAAAAGTAACAAAGCTGTAGGCCCTGATAAGATCTCCATCTATGTTTGGCACACCCTGGGGACTACAGGAATTACACGGCTAGCAAAGCTTTTTAACAAGTTAGCGAATGGTGACAGGTTGCCAGCTGAATGGCGAGAAAGTTGGATAGTCCCACTGTTCAAGGGCAAAGGTGATGCCCAGGACTGTGGAAATTACCGAGGCATAAAGCTCATGAGCCATTCTATGAAGTTGTGGGAGTGAGTGACAGAACGTCGCCTCAGAGTCCGAAGTAGTGTATGGGGAAACCAATTTGGGTTTATGCCAGGTAGGTCCACCATGGAACCAATCTTTATTCTACGACAGATGATAGAGAAGCATAGAGCAGCAAAGAAGGACCTCCATGCAGTATCAATTGACCTGGAGAAGGCATATGATAGTGTCCCTAGACAGGTACTATGGAGTGTTCTAAGGAAGAAAGGGGTTGATGAAGGACATATTAGGATAGTGCAGGATATGTATGAGGGTTCCATTGCTAGGGTGAGGACAGCATGGGGAAACACTGCAGGCTTCAATGTGCAGGTTGGTGTGCATCAAGGGTCAGCACTTAGCCCATATCTATTCACTCTTGTAATGGATGAGCTGCTGACAGGAGTAGGGGAATGGGCCCCTCAATGCCTGCTATTTGCTGACGATGTGGGAAAGGTTGAAAGGACCAAAGAGGATGCACAAAAGGGGCTACAAAACATTAAGACAGCAATGGAAAGAGGGGTCCTTAAAGTAAACATGAAGAAGACAGAGTACGTAGCTTTCAATTTTAGTGGCCAGGGACAAGGCGATGGGATATGGTGTAGCAGTGAGGGTATACCAGCAGGCCGGGAGTTTCATTATTTGGGATCAGTTTTTCAGAGCAATGGATAGATAGATTCCGATGTGACCCATAGGATTAATGCTGGATGGCTGAAGTGGAGGCAGACAAGTGGAGTCCTGTGTGACCGCCGGGCCCCATTAAAGGTAAATGGCAAAGTTTACAAAACTGTCGTTAGGCCCACTTTGCTTTATGGCTCAGAGTGTTGGGCAGTGAGGAAGAACCATGAAAGGAGAATGCAAGTGGCTGAGATGCGAATGCTGCGCTACATGACTGGGGTGTCACGAGTAGAAGGGTCCGGAATGATTATGTTAGAGGTAGCTTGGGGGTGGGAGACATCACGGAGAAGATGAGGGAAAAGCGGTTGAGGTAGTATGGGCACGTGATGAGGAGAGAGGAAGAGGAACTTATTAGGTCCATTACGGGTATGCATGTAATTGGGGGCACCAGGGGTAGGGGAAGGCCAAAACGGACGTGGGAGCAGGTAGTCCAGAAGGACATGGAATCATGTGGGGTGGAGAGGGACTTGGTGGGGGACAGGCAGGGGTGGAGGAGAAGAACCCGCAGACCCGACCCTGCCTCAGGCGGGATGAGGGTGTGATGATGAGGATGGGCGGGGTCAATGTCTTGGATTGTCCGGCCAAAATAATGGTCACCCTATATATGACATACCAGTAGATCGACAATACGCTACGCATTGCGCCACTGAGGTAGTTAATAACATATACGAAACAAGATTCCTAATTAGTGGTAAATTCTCTTCTGCAAAAGACCAAACCAAATTCGGTTATTGCACGTACTTACAGGAAGAACCTTTTAACTAAGATGGCGGATTCTGGTTTTGGAGATCCTACTTTGCTATCAGTTTTTACCACTTATCTATTAGCAATAAAGACGATACAAGAATGGTGGAAATTTTAGTAAAAATTACCACTTGCGTCTTGGAGGTGGCTTCCATTTCTTTACGTTCTGTGACGATTTCTTGAATTTGGAGGCGATCGGAGTAGCAGTTAGATAGTATTGTACAAAAATGTAAGTTTCAGCGTCCAACTTCAGTGAATTAATGTAACAACACAAACTTCCAATGGTGAAAATTAAATTTAGTCTTTAAAACGTTTACGATGTGACGTTGTCTATATCCTGCCTGACAGATAACTGTTTGTCAGACTTAACGATATCTTATCTGGTAACTAGTCGACGTGTCGAGGTCAGATAAGGCGAAAGGAAGGCGAAGTAGCAAACAGTATCGCCAAAGATAATACAGTTAACAATCTATTAAATGATGAAATAGTGTTTGTAAACCAGCCTCGGTGGAGCAGATCTAGGTTCGATACTGGGCCGAGGTAGGTTGTCTTATTACGGGTGGAAGCGGCAAATTGCGTTGGACACACCAGTTCTTGTCTGATCGCTGAAGATAAGCAACGCAACCCCAGCTAGTACTGCCATGGGTAGACGCTTGCGAAAATTGGGAATTGCTGATACCCAAAAACTGACGCATTTGTGTAGTGCAGTCTCTCCATTAGAACTACGCAGTGGACGGGGCTCTAATGATCGATGTAGTTGAAGGGCCCTGAAACAGCAACCTTGTTCTTTCGGGCTAGAGGGAAGTCCTGAGTGCGCCTTCCTTCGGAAGAGAAATAAAACCGAAGTACCGTGTACGACGGCATTTGCACGTAAAAGAACCCTCTTTACTATGCAAGTTGAAGATGGGGCAAAATTTCCAGGTGTAGGAGCTCGCCCCCAGGCGTCACTGGAATGCCCCAACGAACAGTAAACCAACGATAAGTAAGCATAGGGGTTGCAGCTTGGTCGGCACTCGGCTGTGGAAAAATACCGTCTTAAATAGGACCCTCGGGTACATTAAGAGGGGCAACATATGTTCCCAATCCTGCAATAGGCGGGAAAAGGGTTAGGAGTTATTAGGGAGGCAGTTAATGGAATGGCACAAATGAGCATTCATTAGAAGCATTAGAACGCAGGGGTGTGCGTGTGTGGCAAATTCATTAAAATTGAGCAACGGACTTAAAAAAAATCAGCTACCAGCAGACCCCACTTACCCATGTCCACTTTTGTTGGCGTTTAATGGCCCTTCAACAACAAGGTCATTAGAGCCCCGTCCACTGCGTTGGTCTGCACAAACACTACACTAATGCGACGATTTTTGGGTATTAGCGGAACCCAGTTTTTCCAAGCAGCCACCTTTGTCAGTACTAGCTCAGGTTGCGTTGCTTAACTTCAGTGATTAGACGAGAACTGGTGTGTCCAACGCAATAAGCCGCTCCCACGCAGTGTTCCCAAGTGGTCACCGACTCCTAAGAAGTAAAACCGAGGTGCCGTGTGGTGTACGATGGCATTTGCATGTCAAAAAACCCTCTCTCCTACGGGAAGGTAAAATTGTCAGGTATAGGAGCTCGCCCCCTGACGTCGATGGAATTCTCCAATGAACAGAAGATATGCATAGGGGTAGCAGGTGTTGAACGGCAACCGGCTGAAAAAAAAAAACAAATTGTGTCTGTTCAGACGGAGATGGGATGCTTTTGTCCATAGCGTGGTGTCCACGATGTCGCCAGTGCGCGAACGACGACCGTTTCTACATGGAATAAGTTGTAGGTATACAGAATATGTGCAGGAAATTGATCTCTACTAAGTAAATAGGTTCAAACATTTGCGGCATTACGTAACCCGTTCCCGCTTCTGGCAGGGTTAGGGTGAACGTCTTCAAATGGAGATTTTGTCGAACAACGCACTCCAAGTAGAAAGGGCTCTTTCCCTCTCGCCCGAAGGAAGCCAACTCACCTCGGTCCAGTATCGAACCTAGAACTACAGAAGTATTTACCTAGCGTGCTACCCACTCAGGGCCGGCCATCCGGGGGGTGCAGAGGGTGCATTGCACCCGGGCCCCACGATTGAGGGGGGCCTCATCATCAGTACCCATCAGGGCCCAGATCATTGCTAATGTTAAAAGTTTAATACGTCATTGTAGGGGCAACGTCCCTCATTCGACCCTGCCAATGCAACATAACCTAAACGTAACCTAACAACCCTGCCAATGAACTACACCAGGGTTGTACAACCTTTCTGTTGTTGTGGGTCACTCGGCTGCTCCATGAACTGATTGCCAGCCACAGGTTGTCGAAAGCAAAACGGATGAAGATAACGTTAGGTGTTACATAGCAGGTACGCTATAATACCTAATTAGAAATGTTGCACCATGGGCCACATTAACCCTAGAAAGGTAAGGGTAGTCTGACAGACTACCGTCATCTAACAAAAATCCCAGATCATTGGTTTCTAAGCATGCGATGTCCCTGAAATTTTCAGTACCTTCATTTTTTTCTGATTAATGAGGATCCAAGCAATAATTTTCTTATAAATTAATTCCAATATATATTTGTGTGGTAGCTGGTAGTCTCTCAGACAACCTTTACCATTCACGTTTGTAAAACTTATTGTAGCTGCGCAGCTCTGCATGACACCTGTGTAGCCCGTTGCAGTATGACTATAGGGACCGTCTAATTGTAGGAGCAGCTCTGCATGACAACTGTGCGGCCCCTGTGCAGTATGACTAAGGGGCAGCCTAGCAATTGTTAGCCATACCCGTATCCCGCCTATGGCAGGGTCAGGTCTGCGGGTTTTAGTCCTCAACTCACGCCTATCTCCTACCAGGTCCCCGTCCACCCCACACACTATCATATTTTTGTGGACTGCTTGCTCCCACGTTAAGTAAATTTCAGGAATGCAGGTGGTCAGAAGCACCCTGGGCAGGGGGAGACCAAAGCCCCTCCACAACCAAAAGTTAAGCTATTGAGTGTGGAAACATATCTGCTACATGAAATCGTCGAATTTTTTCCTTCTGCCCTTGCGTGATGCAATATTCATGCCACTGGTGCTCCAGAGCAATCTGTGGTAATCATCGTGGGCAAATTTGTATTTAATGTAAAAATTTAAAATAAATTACGTATTGTGCATTGCAACATATTGATTAATAAATATGCAATCGAGTTTTAAAGTTATAGCACGACATTTCAATTAAATATTGCAATTTACTTTGGTAGTCTCACAGACTACCCTTTACCTTTAAGTAACAGCAAAGGTAGCATTACCTCTCTAGGGTTAAAGTCTCAATGGGCCACAGGCTGGACAACCCAGAATTAGAGGTTAAGAGTCAATAATTTAAAAATGCTATTATTTTGGGGTTGTTAAAATCAAAATGCAGTACCTTTAATAATCAGAAATGTAATAAAAAAATATAAGGTCACAAGTCCAACTGAAAATGTTCCAAGGTGTGGACGTCCACATAAGCTTTCAGACCAACTCATAAATGCAATGGCGACATATTAGGACACATGACATCGTCCAAAAATGTATTATCTTCCAAAATCAGGAAGGATCTCAGAATGGGATAGGAGGGCATCTAAGAGGAGTCCATTTACTCTGAATCCTTTTATTTTTACTTTTGGAAAAATATGTTGGGGCCCCAAAAGGATTTATGCACCCGGGTCCCTCTATAGAGAAGGACGGCCCTGTACCCACTGTGCCACAGTTCCATGAACGGAGACTAGTGGCTGTATCGCGTTGAACACACCAGTTCTCCTCTAATCACTGAAGTTCAGCAACACAACCCTAGCTAGTACTAGCATGGGTTGCCGATTCGGAACACTGGTTACTGCTGATACTCAAAAATCTTCGTAACAGTGAAGACTCTTCGTTAGATTGTCTGTTGGTGTTTTAGGGCCCTTCAACTTACAAGGTCATTAGAGCCCTGTCCACAGTGTAGTTCTGATGCAGGGACTGCCCAGACACTACACTAATGCGACGACTTTTGGATACTAGCGGTGCCAAGATTTCCCAAGCGACCACCCATATCGGTACTAACTGGGTTTGCGTTGCTTAACTTCAGTGATCAGACTAAAACTGGTGTGTCCAACGCAATACAGCCGCTCTTTCCAGCTCCACGTTATTCACCCTACACTGATCACATGTGTAACAATTGTTTCTATTTCGGGAGCAGCAGCATTGCTTTGGACACACCAGTTCTCGCCTTATCACTTAAATGAAGCAACGCAACCTCAGGTAGTAGTAACACTGGTTGCCGCTTGGGAAAATTTCAATGCAGATTCTGCATTTGACGGATGAAGTGGATGGCGGTTCAAATGACCATTGTCCAAAATGGAGTCCAAACAATTTAGGGGACACAAGTTCCCACTATTTCTAAAATGGGGTTATTCTTGTGCCCAAAATAGAAGGGGTGAATTCAGTGGGACAGAGGTTGAAAGATAGCACATGTGCATCCAATATGAGAAGATGATAACACATGTGCACCCAATCTGTCCTGATGGACTTAGGGTCCTAAATGAAGGGCATGAGGTTGTGCACACAGCCAAGAACCCTAACTTATGATTGGTGGAATTATTTATATATATAGCCACTGTAGCAAGGTGTAATATGAATTCCTTTCTGTTTGTACTACTGAATAAATCGTTACTGTCAACAGTGTGGCTGTCTGTGGATGCTGGTGATTGTTTTCTCTGCATAGACCAGGATACACAATGTAGTGAAGACATCATCATCATCATACCTTATCCCACCTGTGGCGGGGGTCGGGTCTGCGGGTTCTAGCCCTCCACTCCCGTCTACCTCCCACCAGGTCCCCGTCCACTCCGCACACCGCCATATCCCTACGGACGACCAGCTCCCACGTTAATTTCGGCCGCCCCCTGTCCCGGGTGCTCCCAACCACCTGCATTCCTGGTATCGCCCTAACAAGCTCCTCCTCCCCTCTTCTCATTATGTGACCATAACACCTCAGCCTATTTTCCCTCATCTTTTCGGCAATGTCCACCACCCCCAGACTACCTCTAACATACGCATTCCTAATTCTATCTGCTCTCGACACCCCACTCATGTAACGCAGTATTCGCATCTCGGCTTCTTGCATTCTAGTTACATGGCTTTTCCTCACTGCCCAGCACTCTGAACCATATAGCATAGCTGGCCTAACCACTGTCCTGTAGAATTTCCCTTTCAACTTAATTGGGACCCTCCTGTCACACAGGACTCCGCTTGCCTGTTTCCATTTCAACCACCCTCCATTGATGCTATGGGTCACATCCAAGTCTATCTCCCCATTGCTTTGAAATGTTGATCCTAAGTACTTCATCTCCTGCACTTTTTTCACCAGTTCTCCCCTTGAGCGTATGTCCACCTCGTTTTCTTGACCCTCCCAATTGAAAGCTAAGTACTCAGTCTTATTCATGTTAATCTTTAGCCCTCCCTTTTCCATTGCTCCTCTTATATCATTTAGACCCTTCTCTATCTGCTCTCTGCAGTCACTAATTTTCCCTATATCATTGGCAAATGCCAGGCACTGTGGGGCCCATTCTCCCACACCCGTCAGCAGGTCGTCCATAACCAGGATGAAAAGGCATGGACTAAGTGCTGAACCTTGGTGCACCCAACTTTCACTGGGAAGCCCCCAGTGTTTCCCCAAGGTGTCCTTACCCTGGCTATGGAGCCATCGTACATATCCTGGACTATTCTAATAAACCCTTCTTCTACCACCCTTTTCCATAATACTTCCCAAACAACCTTTCGTTGGACACTGCCATAGGCTTTCTCCACGTCGATGAAGATGGCGTGGAGATCTTTCTTTGCTGCTCTATACTTTTCCACCATCTGCCTGAGAATGAAGATTGGCTCCATTGTGGACCTACCAGGCATAAACCCAAACTGATTTGCCCAGACACTAGTAAAATCCTGGAAGCGAAACTCCATTACTCTCTCCTAGAGATTCATGGAGTGGCTCATTAGCTTTATACCTCTATAGTTGCCACACTCTTGGACATCCCCTTTACCCTTGTAGAGCAGTAGTATCCAACTCTCACGCCATGCAGATGGCATTCTATCTCCAAGAGCTATCTTATTGAAAAGTTTCACTAGCCACATGGTACCTTGTCCTCCCTAAGCTATGCCATACTTCAATGGGGATTCCATCTGGGCCTACAGCTTTTTGACCTTTCATCTTCCTAAGTGCCCTGGTTACTTCATCCTCAGTTATACCATCCACTGCCCCTGCTGGTGCAGGATTGGTCGCAATGTCCTCACCTCCCCCACTTCATTCAAGAGGTTTTGGAAGTACTCCTCCCACCTCCTCTTTACCATTTTTGGAGAGAGCAGGACCCTAACTATGCCATCCTTCACTGATATAGGTCGGGGTATATCTTTTGCTGCCCTATCTCTAGCCTTGGCCAGTTTGAAAACTTCTCTCTCTCCTTCCTTAGTCCCTAACTGCTCATAGAGAACCTCATACTTCTGATGCTTGGCCAGGGCAATCTTCCTCCTAGCAGTGGTCTTGGCCTGCCTATACTGAGTCTTGGATGCCTGGTCCCCTATCTCCTGCCACCTGTGGAAAGCAGCCTTCTTTTGTTTGATGGCTGCTTCTACCTCCTCATTCCACCACCATGTTTGCCTGTTACCCTGGACTGTGCCTCCCACTCTACCCCAGGATGGTTTTCCCACTGGCTCTAATTTTTTGGGCAACCCTGTCCCACATGGCATCTGTTGCCCCTTCCCAATCCCAGTCTACTTGGCTGTGCAGTTCTTGTGAAAATTCCTCTGTTTTTGTGGGTAGTTTCCACCACCTGATAACCAGCTCTCCTTTCCAAGAATGTGCCTTGCCTGCTGCTTTCACTAATATTTCTAACATTAGTAGCTGATGGCCACATTCCTTTTGGAAATTTTCACTGGGGAGTGCCCAGCAATCACAAACCTCTGATCTATGCCTCCCTCTGACCATAAAGAAATCTATTTGTGACATCCCTTGTGGTGACTGGTATGTGATAAGGTGCTTGTCCCTCTTCCTAAACCATGTATTTGCCAATGCAAGGCCAAGTGCATTTGCTGTGTCAAGGATTTGCTGCCCATCTGTGCTTACTGTTGCATACCCTCATCCCCCACGGACCTCCCCATAGCCTTGGTTGTCTTTCCCTACATGCCCATTAAAGTCCATCTAATCCCCAATAACTAATCACTCACTCCCCTGACATTGCCCTACTGGTGCCTCCAGTGAGTGCACCAAATCCTCAAACTCAGTCTGGAAGTCATCCTTTGTGGATTCATCCAGCCCTGCCTGGGGGCATATGCACTGATGAGGTGAAGCACGACTCCTCTCCACAGCACTGTAACTAACATGAGCTGCTATTGACTCGTTTCACTTGGGTGACCCCTTGTTTAAGATCGCTATCCAAAACTATGCCCACCCCATTTTGCCCCCCTTCACTGGCAGTATATATAAGCTTGTATACCTCCATGAGGGCCCTTGATCTATTCCCTCTCCACTTAGTTTCTTGGAGGAAAGCTACCTGGATCCTCTGTCGCCTTAGGGTATTAACTAGTTCCCCTGATTTGCCTATAAGGGACCCCACGTTCCACATCCCTAATCTAAGATTTGCCCCTTTGCTATCTGTGCATGCTCTGACTGGGGTCACCCCAGCCAGACATCTTGAACCCACAGGAATGTTGGCACTGCTTGCAGTGGGGGGATGCCAGCTGACCCCACAGAGGACACTCGGCATGCTATCTGCCATGGGGTCCAAGGTCCCAACCCCCATGGCATTGCAAACTATTAGCGAACCCCTGCTGGCTGCCAGTGCTGGGGTCTTAATCCCCCACACTGTGGGTTTGGAGCCTCATAACAATAGCAATAGTAACAATAATAATGCTAAAATAACCCTAACACCCTCACAACACTCCCAACCCCAAAACAATACCAGCAACAATAACAATACCAGCAGCAGCAACACCTAACGATAACACTACAACTAATTAATAGAACAAGAATACAGTAATATTAGTAGTAGTAATTAAACTTAAAAAAAAAACAATTTAAAAACAGTTTAAAGGAATAATAATAATACTAACAATATAACAGAATATACAACAATATACACCAAAAACAGTATAGGCATCGGTGCTGAGCTGTCCAATGCCACATGGTGCCTGACAGAGCAGACGACCCACGCTGGAATTGACAGATGGACGCAAAGTTAAGCCTAAATAGCCAATCCTCGCAGTAACTCCTCAATTAACAAAAAACACCCACTGACGCCCACTGCCTTACCTTAACCTGGAACTTCGTGCCCTGGTAAAGGCAAATCCTCTCCTCCAAGCATCTATATATTTTCAAAAAAGCAGAAAAAGTCACAGAGCACAAAATTGGTATAAGCATAAACATGCGCCACCTAGTGAGCTCCAATGTAGTGAAGACACTGCAGGTTAAATCTCCATTGCAACATTTGGTGCCAAAACCTGGGATGGTGGATCGTCTAAAACAGAAACACAGATTTGTAAGAGCTGCAGCAACAAAATTATCATCTGAAATAGAAGAACGTTTAGCTGGTAGGGATAATTTTGAAATTATTGAAGAGCTGATGGACAAGATGAAGATTGAGGAAATAACTCTGGCATAATTGAACAAAGATGAAGAACTGGAAACGGAAATGGAGGGAATTCAACACTATGTAGATTTGATCTCATCTATGAAGACCAGGATGCAGCAATATAGAAGAGGAGCGCCACAGGCAGAAATCGTCCCAGGAAGTGTCTCTGAAATAAGAGTTTCTTCTTTAACATCAGCTAAGCTTCCCAAATTGGGATCACTTCTCAAGTGCTGTTGATAAGAATGGCAGTTTAACTGATATAGATAAATTTAGTTATTTGAGGATGCAGTTGACTGGAAGGGTCCTAGCATCAGTGGTGGGACTGACATTATCAGGAGTCAACTATAATGTGGCAGTCACCCTGTTGAAGGAGCATTTTTGGAAACAGGAGTTCCAGATAAATGAACATATTGGGTGACTCCTGAAACTTAAGCCACTAAGGAGTTCACATGATTTTGAGAGATTTCAACAGATGTTGGATCTAGTTGAGTCAAGCACCCCAGCCTGGAGCAGCTTGGCATAGAAAATTCAACTTATGGAGTCTTGCTTTGTCCAGTATATGGAAGGCATTGCCTGAAGATGATGTTTTTGCCTTTACACATGACCATCCATCAGCAACAATGCATGATTTTAGTGAATTGTTGAAATTTCTCAAGTAGGAACTTGCATCATGGGATAAATTACAGCACCTCAGGAAGGGTTCCAATCAGGAAGCATCAGCATCTAATGCTATAATTCAGGATCATAATAGAGCCTCCAAGAACAACGTCAGGATGATAGCAGCATTTGCTTGCAGTATGAATGCCAATTCTAAGGTTTATTGTGCATTTTGTGATAAGAGTGATCACTCCACAGAGGAATGCAAGAAGGACAGGCCCCTAGAAGAGAAGCTGAACAAGCTAAAATGAACTTAGAATGTTTTAAATGTTTAAGAAGGAATCATATGGCCAGGAACTGCAAGATTACTAACATAAAGTGCAAAATTTGTGGGCATAAGCATCCAACAGTTCTTCATTAGTTTCTGCTCTTCTCAGAAGTTGAAGAATAGTACATGTGCAACCAATATGCAAAGATGATAGCACATGTGCATCCAATATGATAAGATGATAACACATGTGCACCCAATCTGTACAGATGGACCTAGGATCCTAAATGAAGGGCATGACGTTGTGCACACAGCCAAGAACCCTAACTTATGATTGGTGGAATTATCTATATATACAACCATTGTAACAAGATGTAATATGAATTCCTTTTTGTTTGCACAACTTAATTAATTGTTAGTCAAGAGTGTGGCTGTTTGTGGATGCTGGTGGTTGTTTTCTTTGCATAGACCAGGATACACAATCTAGTGAAGACCCTGCAGGTTAAATCTAAGGGAAGCTAATGAAGTGCAGTTTAATTTGCAAACTGGTGTGTCCCATGTGTAACATCTGTATCTATTTTGGGAGCGGCTGTATTGCATTGGGCAGACCAATTCTTGCCTGATCACTGAAGTTAAGCAGAACAAACGCAGTTACCAGTAGTACTAACACTGGTGGCAACTTGGGAAAACTTCTGTAGTGTAGGAGTGCATTTTATTGATGTAGGGGATGGTGCTCAAATGGCCACTGCAGTTGAAGGACTCTAATGACCATTTGTAGTTGAAGGGCCCTAAAACACCATCAAATCAATCAATGCATCTACAGTAGTTCCCTATTGCAATTAACTCCATTTTGATCAAAAAAAATAAATGCATCAAACAAGTAAGGAAAAAGACTCAAGAGCAGCTGACAATGTTTTTGACAATGATATTAAGATCACATGGTTTTATTCAGTCATGCACTTATTTACAATGTCTGTATTACAACTTAGAAAAATAAGTTTAACGCACATTATATTCACCAACTGTTGGCATTCCAAGTTTGTTGTCAGTCATCTGTAATATGACACTAATCCAGTCTCTATCATCTGCAGGAAATAAAACGATGGCAAGTTCACTCCACCCACAAAATAGTATTTTTTGCCGAATACAGTGGATATGAGTATATGCATGCTTCAGCAGAATGGCACTGGCCCTAAACATAATGTGCATTTCATGGGCACCAGGTTACAACTGCAACCTAGATGGTAAGCAAAGGCCAAATTTCCAAGCATTTCCATTACACACCGGTTTGATAAGAACTCCAACAAAATTGTTCACCAAGTAAATGATTGTAATAAAAACATAAGACAAAGAATTGATGCAATCAGTGGCGTAACTTGTAGAGGCAATGGGGTCAAATTGCTCCTGGCGCCAGGAAAAGCGCCACCTCGCGGGGCGCCTTGTCCGCCTTGCTGAAAATCAACCGCCACAACATAATGTCTGTACGGCGACTTTACGGGCTGACATCAGTGGTTAGTTTTCGGACCCAGGAAGTCGAGGAATTATTCCAGTGCCGTATTAACAGCATTATGGATCCCTGTACAAAGGAGTATGCTTGGGCCTGTATGACAACCACTCACAAGAATCATATAGAAATGGTTGCTTAACATAAATAGGTTCGTGGGCCTCCGGGGCAAGTGCCCAGCCGGCCCATGCATTAAGACGGCACTGAGTTATTCGTTTGATAACGTTTCCCATAAACTGGTTACGAAAGGCGTTAAGTCTAACATTACAATAATTAGAAGAATTTTGGATTGGGGACACCCCGCCTCGGTGGCAAAGTGGGTAGCGTGTTCAGTAACTGCGTCAGTGGTTCTAGGTTCAATGCTGGACCGAAGTGAGTTGGCTTCCTTCGGGCGAGAGAGATGCTCTGAGTGCGCCTTCGTTCGGATGAAAGGTAAAACCGTGGTGTCCGTGGTGTACGACAGCATTTGAACGTAAAAGAACCCTCTCTACTATTCAACGGGTAGATGAGGTGTAGGAGCTCGCCCCCTGGCATCGGTCGAATTCTTCTACGAAGCATTGGGGTTGCAGCTTTGGTGGGCAACAGGATGCGGAAAAATACTGTCCAACATATCATCCTTGTGTCCATCCAGGAGGACAAGATGGATACCCGACCCTGCCACAGGCGGGAAAAGGGCTAGGAGGTGCTTATATTGCGCACAAAATTCGCTTCTCCATTGGTTACATCACCTGGGAATTGAACTCAGTCCGTCTGTGGGCACCTCCTGCCAGATATTTCATATTTACACTATCTCCTCAGGAAAGATCTAACGGGCACACCTTTCCGCCACATCAACCAAAAGCTGCGGTGCAGTGTAGGAGGGCGACGCCTTGTATGAGGGAGGCACAAAGTCATCAAAGAAATCGCTGTTGGGACAAACTAATGAGGATGCGTATTCTAACGTGTCTGTACCAAACCCCGTTTCTCACCTGTTACAGAGGTTGGGCACCCATTTGGTCAACTGGGTTTGTTTGTTGACGTTTTAGGGCCCTTCAACTACAAGGTCATTAGAGCCCTGTCCACAGCATAGTTCTTATGCAGAGACTGCACAGACACTACACTAATGCGGCGATTTTTGGGTATTAGCAATACCCAGTTTTCCCAAGCGGCCACCCATGTCAGTACTAGCTGGGGTTGCGCTGCTTAACTTCAGTGATCGGACGAGAACTGGTGTGTCCAACGCAATTCGCCGCTCCCCTTGGTCAACTGGGATTTTAAACATACAATATTTTGACGCATTTGGCTGCCGACCCACTGCTACAATCCGTACACCTGCGAAAGGGTTCCTTTTCGTGCAGGTGGCATCGTACATATCACGTCGTCGCGGTTCTACGTTCCATCCGACGAAATAAGCACTGGAACTTCCCTATTGATGAAGGAAGCCATCATGGAATCACGAATATTCGTAAATGCTTGCAGCTGCGCGAACATCAAAAAACGTTTGTTGCTATAAAGACGTCATAACTACGGAGTCGTAAATTAAACTTTCACTCATGTTATGCGAACCCGACGGCAAATGCTCACAAACCAGAAAAGTTCACGAATATTTGTGAGGTGGAGGCCAAAGTTAAAAACATCGCAATTGTTTTGTATGTATTAAGATTCATTTGTTATTTTTGATTTCTGAAATGAACGAATTAGACCAGTTTCTAAAACCATTTGCAAACGTTCGCACACTTCATGCTTTATTGGCGATACTATGTGTACTCAGATAAAGGAAAAAACACGTTCGTAAACATTTTCTGTGCTCCAGTCAGTGTGTGAACATCAAAAAAATTGATGGAAGCGCCATTTGCTAGAGGCCCCTAATTCCAGTCGCAGTACACACGTTGGTCAGATGGATATGGTAAAGTCACACAAGGTTTTAAAAACAATTAGAATATTCAAAGAATTACAACGAATGTTTACTTTGTTTTCGACGGATATCCCGAGCTGAAACAAATATACCCTAATTAGATGAATTCAAACTTCCTGTCCAAATCGTTCCACTTCTTCAAATGGCATTTTAATGACAGGATGATTAAGAAACGGAATCATACACCATAATCACGTGACTGACTTTTCAGACCCTGATTCTAATGATGCCAGTTTTAAGTTCTTACATGGCAGAAGGTGTACTTTAGATCCTTTCCTTGTTAGAGAATAAACCACAGGACCTCAGAGCCAAAAGCTAACCCAGGTGTGAACTGTGACCTCGAGGCAAAAGCACCGCATCAATTCATCTCCAAAGATCGGTACGGGATTGGTTGCCAATATAGCAATCATGAATTACCGCGATTCCACTTACGAATCGCACATAGTATCCAGGGCAGCAGGGGCGGATCCAGGGGGCAGGCAATGCGACAATTGCTCCCCTTTCAGTGCTTCAATGGGGCGCATATTTCAACTGATACATGATTCAACTTTGCAACTAATGCGGCATTTTTGCAATGCTATCCGAATTTCTATTCTGCCAGTCCAACAGTTGCAGTCCAATCTGCAGTTGGCTAAACCACTGAAGACAGGCCATTGTCTAAGGGACCTATTGTAATTGCTAGAGTTTTGCTAAGGGATTTTCATCATCATACCTTTATCCCGCCTGTGGCAGGATCAGGTCTGTGGTTTCTAGCCCTCCACTCTCGTCTATCCTACCAGGCCAACGTCTACCCCACGCACTACCATGTCCTTACAGCCAACCTGCTCCCACGTCTGCTTCGGTCTCCCCCTTCGCCGGGTGCTTCCAACCACCTGCTGTCCTGAAATAGACCTAATGAGGGATTCTGAATACTTTGAAATACTTAGGGCGCACTTTTCTGAAGTGCTCCCTGTTTGATCCGCCCCAGCAGGGCCGGCGGAACTAGGGCTTCAGAGCTTACACTGCGAGACAATCATAACAGAGAAAACCATAGAGAAGAACAGGATTAGTAGTTGTTTAGTTGCCACTGCAGTTCGCATTTGTCACAGACAGGGCTGCTAGAGGAGGCCATTTCTATCCGACTCGAGATCTGATTTCATACTGAAAGGATTTGGATCGGGGATTTCCCACACACGGTAAGCACGAGCCTCGGTGTCGTGGATTTTGAACTGGACGAAAATCTAGAACGAAAATCTGAGCCCCCTACACACGGTGAGTTTTGGATCGGCACAGGACCATTTGGCCTGTTGGATCGATCGTGCGTGGCCACTTTTCTGTGGTATTACACGTTGTGTCAAAACGATTGTAGGTGCATTAGAAATTCGAAGATGACGAAACTCACTTTTCATATTCTGTTAGAGCCAAAGAAGTGAATATTTTCAATTTCTTGGCCGATCCTGCTCATGCCACTGATAAAAAATCAATTTGAAAATGAAACCCAAATCAAAAAATACTCTCGGCCTCTCGCAAATCAAATTGCAACATTCTTTACTTGGCACATGCAACCAAAAAAATAATAATAATAATATTAACACAAATAGGGACAAATAATAACAAAAAACCACAGAAAAGGTTTTGGTAAAACACAAGTATGTAGCAGTTAAAAACATGGCTGGTGAATTCAAAACAAATAATCACTATGGGTAATATTAGAGAAATGTAGTAAAAACACAAAAGCGCTCCTACCTCATTAAAATAGTTATTTCGATGTAGAAAACCCTGCATTAGTTAGTTTGAGTTCAATCAACATCACAACGGGGGGTCACAAGGCAGTAATGAAATGCAGTATATCAGAAAAGTAATCTTTTGTTTGTCCCTCAAACAATTTCAATAAAAACTACACGTACAAGTCCTTAATTAATTCATTACTGAAAAAGAATATTAATTTTTGAAATCGGTAATCATCAAAATGCAGATATTAACAGGAAGAAGATCAACTCGTGTCATTTGGTTCTTACCTTGGGGAACAATGTAATCAAAACAGAAACAAAACATTGACTTTTCATACATACACGATCACACACTCAATGAAATTAATATTTCAAAAAGGATTTCAACGTAAAATTTGACAGTCGGAACTTCATTCACTGTTAGAATTTCTTTCATCATATCACCAATGTCATATTTATCGACCCGGGCCTCATTTCGTGGACATGAACAACACGTTTTCAAGTACAGTAATACCCAATGTTGTTGAAAAGCTTTCAGAATATTCCCTGTAATACTCTCTTCAGTAGAGGTTCCACCAAGTGCGTAATACCGCATTTACACATTCGCGCGAGTGGCAAGACGAGTCATGAGACCAAAGTGTCAACACCCCACTCGTCATTCGCCTCGTGTAGAGCGGAGAATTGCGTTGGACACACCAGTTCTCGTCTGATCACTGAAGTTAAGCAGCGCAATCCATGTCAGTTAGTACTGACATGGGTGGCCGCTTGGGAAAACTGGGTACCGTTAGTATCCAAAACTCGTCTCAAGAGTGAAGGGCCCTAAAACCCGAACAAACCAAACCAATTCGCCTCGTGACTCGCCTCGCCATTCGTGAAGCTCGCGTTGAAAGTAGAGTTGTGCATATTTCAAAATGAACGTATGCTCGAAGCTCGCTCGCTCATAGCGTAGTAGGGGGTATCAGGAATACTCTCGCTCGGGGACTTTTTTGTGAACGAGTCTCGCTCGCCCCTTATTACCAATTAACAAAAATTTCGGCTCGGGCTCTGCTGCTCTCGTATTGAATTTATTAAGAAAAACAAAATAATTATAAAAGTATGACTAAATTAATCATATTTAGTTACTGACTCTCGCTCTCATTCTCGCCCACAATGTGAGCCAAGACTCACTCTCGGCTCGTTTACTTAAAAATACTATGCTAACTCGCTCGTTACACCGAGATCGAGCGAGCGAGCCCGAACATGTTTGCTTTTTCGAGATTCGTTGCACAACCCTAGTTGAAAGCGGGTTTTTGACACGAGTGAAAGCTGCAAGTAACGAGGCGAATGGAGAATGGCCATCCGGCGAGAAACTTGCACAGGCGGCTCATGGGGCAGACAAACCTAGGAGGCTGCCTAGGGCGGAAAATATCAATGGGACGGCCAATTTCACAGATACATCCCTGCCATGCAGTCTAGCCGCCATTCAAGATGCTCTTAGTCCTGGGGTTCCCAAACTTCTATGATTGCGGGGGGGGGGGGGGGGGGCTTTCTAAATGTTGACTTTTTCGAGGTGCCCTACTGCAGAGGCATAGCAATACATTGGCAATGGGACAAACATCAAGGGCGTGAGGGGCGCTCGGACAATTTCGAACCGCATGGTTCGAAAGGTGCCTCGGGTGTCTGAAACTCACGAGCCAGGCTGCACGCTTGCATGATTGAAACGTTTTGCAACTCTCATCGAGCGACTCGCCTCGCCATTCACCCGAATGTGTAAATGCGGTATAATATGTTTGGAAAATGTTCGTGGACATGACAGATATTTGGTGAAGAAATGTGAAATCGGCATGAACAAAAACAACATTGTTCATGAACATTTTCAAGAACAACGCTAAAATTACTTAAAAATGTTCAGTGTTTTGTCGGCGGATACCCTGTGAAAAGGGGACGTTGGAGGATATTAATAACTGTTCTTAAGCTGGATACAATTTCGGTGTGACAAACAATGTTGGCAACGAAAAGTCGTGGGAACATCAAAAAATATTTCCTGCTTTTGGTTTCTGGGAGCAGGTTTTCTGGAGACGTCATTTGATACACAGGCCCCAACATTCATAGTACGCAACACGGATCGAAAGGGATTGCTCACAAACCTAAGTACAGTCTCTAGAAGAACGTTAAATTAATGTTTGGCGGTTTTTCTGGTTTGTGAGTACGATTTGTGGAGACTGCATTTGACATGCAAGTCCAGGAAACATTCGCAGTAAGTACATAGTATGGAACGAAAGGAACTGCTCACATCAAGGCGCGTAAATTTTAAAAACTTACATATGAAAGTATGGAAACGTGATCAAAAATGCTCGTTTTGGGCTTCAGTGAATATCCGATCTTTGGATGCTAATGAACATTTGTAGCGAATGCATGCTTGAATTTTTGGGGTGGACATTACGCAAAAAGAAAGTGAAATGTGTTCAAAACAGTATATAATATAATTGCAGAGGCTGTTAACAACACATCACCTTCAAGTGTGTGACCTATTCCCCAATAATTTGAAGGGGTGTATTGAAATAACTGGCAATTTCACTCCGTTACCAACAAGTACACCAAAATTAATGATAACCGACCAAAAAAAATAATCACTGACAACGCAAACCCTGGACCAGAAATTCACAGTATTACTTCTTCATCAGGCCACAAAATGAGGCACGCAACCAAAAGTCGATCCATACTTTGGAGATGGATGTGTCCACGAAATTCAAAACAGGAGCAAATCACTTGACTAATTCATGAACATAAATAAAATTGTGGCACGCCCTGTAAATTGTGTGCCTCCCATCTGGCCCCCAATAAAATGATGAAATTAAAAAACAAAAAAAGCACATGCGTACCAACGAGCGGAACAGACGATTACCAAAATTTCTTCCCTGCAGAGTATCACAACAGTAACAGTCTATGCACCGGTGGGCGATAAGGAAAGATGATTAACTCCCATCCAATGCAGGCTTAGGCAAAAAAGAGTAACAAAAGAAACGTTTTTTCCCTTTTTTTGGCATTTCTCGTTTGTTTTCTACAAAGGGGTTGTTTGTTTTTAATGTGCACACCTCTTCATTTGATAATATGCAGCTACACATTCCAGCGATGCACCTTATAAAGTTGCATTTTCTTGAAAATACCTCTTGCTCAATGTAAAATGACGAAAAAAAATTCCACCATGTATGTATAATTATATATATATATCTATAGTTATAGCTGCGATGACAATAAAACACTCCTCCCTCTCTCTCTCTTGACACCCAACACTTTAACGTGTTGTGAGGTGACAGCATTGCCTCCGACGGATAGCAAGAATCCCAACTGGAGACTCCATTTTCTGATTGCCACCACGGCAACGCCATTGTCGGTCGTCGTCGACACTTTTTAAACTGATCACAGCAACATTCCTCTAGTTCAATTTTAGTCAGCATGTGGACGTTTCTTCTCCTTCAAAAGTACAAGCCACATTTTCAAGTTTATGAGCTAGATGCATCCTACTGCAATATGGATCACTTTCTAGAGCTTCTACAATCTAGAATAGAAAACGATCAATTATTGTATTTTAGACTAAAAAAAAAGCCTAGGGGAGACACGATTACTGCAAGGGGTCAAAGACAGAGAGAAAGTCTCTAAAGTGAAATACACTAAAGTGTTTCCAGATCCTATGCTGACTCAAGGAGGTTTGGTTTCTTTCCCCAGTGTACCTTCAAATTCTATTTGAATACACTACTTTGGTTTGTTTTGTTGGAGTTTTAGGGCCCTTAAATTGAAGGGTCATTAGAGCCCCGTTTACTGCATAGTACCTCACACGAACGCAAGATTTTTAACGGAAGGCACACGAAAGAAAGAAGGAGGACGTCATCGTATTGGGCAGAATCAATCCTACAAAAAATGGACTCACGAAACACCCTAACTAATGATTAGCCAAAATAGACACATCCTGACTAGAGCACCTCCCAAAGTGAAGCAAATTCAAATATTCAACTTACAGAGTGACTATATTTGGTTGCATAGATGTACAACTCTTTCACAGCACTGACGGTGTCGAATTCTCCCACATGTACCATGGAAAGTTGCTGCATTGTGGAATTCATTTCTTGATCAGTGATTTGTGGCATTTGCTGAATATCAGCATAAAATTTGGAAACCATTTCTTTATAATGTGGAATGTCTTTGGCAAACAGAAGCTTGTTGGAAGGAGAATCCTATACACCAAAAAATAAGCACATTGCATTTTGTAAATTCATTTCAAAATCGGAATATCATTGGAAGTCTGGATTGCTTACTTTTCCTAATCGATGTTCAGAAGTTGAACAGCTATCCATAAACGTTTGGGCAATGACTGAAAGGCAAGCATCTACAGTTGGAGTTTTATAGATGTCGAAAATAAAATCCGGATTCTTGATGAAATTAACCCAAAAGCGAAGAGGTAAACTAAACAACAACAACAAAAAATGCAGTATGTCAGTTATTAGTTAAAACTCATTTCCAGAAGAGAGGAGAGAGGAGGCAAATGTTAATATAAGAAAACAAAGCAAACTTCCACAATAAAGTCGGGAGCACATGAACTGTGGTGGGAGCGGCTTATTGCATTGGACACAACAGTTCTCGTCAGATCACTGAAGTTAGGCAACGCAACCCCAGCTAGTACTAACATGGGCGGCCGCTTGGGAACACTGAGTACTGCTAATTTCCTCAATCCTACCTCCCCCTCACCGGTGAGCGGCCTCCATAGGGTTCGGCCTATAATGACTGCTTGGCCGACTCTCCCACCCGTTGGCATATCAAATTAACAAACTAACGCAGCTGTATCAACTACCAAGGACATTAGTGCCCCGTCCTCTCAGTGCCGAATTTACCTAAAGGCTAATAAGGCTTCATCTTAGGGCCTCAAGATCTAGAGGGGGGCCTCCATGCATTAGTAGGCCTATTATTATCTGTCATACAGTATGTGGTTGGGCATGAGCCTGACTCCTGTTGCATTGTAGTTATTGTGCAAAAGATCAGACACCATGCAATATTATAACCAACAAAGCATTAATTTACCTGCCAAAAATTTCTATTGTGGTTGTGTAATGAGGTGTTGGAACAGTGGGGTAGGCCGGCTTCCCCCACATACAGTTCAGCCAATATTTCCTGCGGGCTCTAGACACCCGGCTGGGGTGCTCCCAGTCACAGCATGTTCATTGGACCCGCAAACCCGACCCTGCCACAGGCGGGACAAGGCGATGATGATGATGATACAGTATGTGGTTGTAAAAATTGAAAAAAAGACAGTGGAAAGCCCTTTTAAGTGGAATAACCTAGAGTCTTTCTTCATCTAAATCCGGCCCTGCGCCTGCTGCATAATGCTAACGCAGAGTCTGCACCGACAGTACACTAATGCGACGATTATTGGGCATTAGCAGCACCCAGTGTTCTCAAGCGGTCACCCACGCCAGTACTATCTGCCGTTGCGTTGGTTAACTTCAGTGATCAGACGAGAACTGGTGAGTGCAACGCAATACAGCCGCTCTGGCCTCATTAAAGTTGAAGCTTGAGGTGGTATGGGGATGAGATGAGAAGAGGGGAGGGAGCTGCTCGGGTCTATCACAAGGAGGCAGGTTATTGGAATCACCTCTGGCAGAAGACCTAAGCACCAGTGCCGTAACGGGAGTATGAAGCGCCTGTGGCAAGTGTCTAACTTGCGCCTTCCCGTGACCCAATAAAGACAAAAAACTTAAAAATTTTGCGCCCCAAAGGCGGGCGCCTTCTTCGCCACAGCCTCGTTACGGAACTGCTAAGCACACGTGAGAGCAGATTGCATGAAGGGATGTGATAGTGTGGGGTGGATGGGAACCTAATGGGTGATAGGCGCTGTACATATTCATTCATTCATTCAAAGGATTACTGTACATATTCATTCATTCATTCAAAGGATTACCGTACATATTCATTCATTCACATCCTAAATTACCACCACACGATGCATATTATTCGTTTTCATATGCTAACCTGTTACTTTTCCAAGCATGGACAACTTCCGGATCGACGATGCCATGTTGTCTGGCAGCTTCATCAAAGGTATCAAAGAGCCATTTGATAGCCGGCGGCAAAGCTTCATTGGCCGTCAAAATAGTAAGAAAGAAATCGTCCACAAACTTTTGAATTGTGCCCTAAATGATTAGTAAACAATTCAGCAACGTCATTTCTTTTTCAAACACGAGACCAAATCAACTATGTGACGTCATAAATCTTACCTTAGTAGACAACAACCTTGTAAGAAATATTTCTGGAATGGCCTTATGAGTTCTTTCTTTACTATTCTGAATATACTGATGATCATCAGTTTGTTTTATTAAATGATACACTTTGACACCTTGTTCCACATCGCCATTAGCGGTCATTATGGGAGCTACCGAATTAATGGAATACTGACCAGTGCCTGGAAATAGAAAAATGATGAGAGGTTAGGACAAAAATTCCAACGCGTGCAAGTCAAACAAAAACTCCATAAATTTGACGATAGAGAATGAGTGAAAAGCAAATGCAAATACAGTAACAACAAAAACCTTCATACTATAGAGAAACCAGTGTAAGACAGACTGTGTTCCTAACCGTTTTCACCACCTATGGCAGGGTCAAGTGTCCATTTGTACCGCTGAAACTAGGCACATTTGAATGGCAATTTTACGCAGAAATCTGCGACCAAATGCTGAATCCGTGGTTGTTTAGCGACACTACAATTTCCTCGTGGGGACAGTATCTATCATTGGCGACACCTGGGGTACCTGGGCATTTTGTCGATCTCCTTTAATTTTTATTTCTTGCATTGGTGGCATAGTGGACCTTCCTTGATGACGTACAGTTAGGGTGCCGAACTACTGAGTCACTGCTCCTGGAAGGAGGTGGCTTTGATTTCTTTTAGGCGACGTTCAGGCGTGCAGTTCAGGTGTAGGTCCTCGCCCTCTGACGTCGGTGGATGAACGTTTCCCAGCGAAGTAAACAGGTCGACAATAAAGAAGCCTATCACTGAAGCATTAGGTTAGCATCTGCTAAGTAAAATACCATCCAACAGATCGTTCCTATGTCCCAATGGAACAAAATGGGCACTGGACCCTGCCATATGCCAGAAATAGTTGAGAAATGGGTTCGAAACCATGAAAGATTGTTTAGTGAAGAAAGGGGAGGCAAACAAAACTGAATGTCAGAGTACAGTGTCCAAATATTCACAGCTTTTTTTGTAGATATTTTAAGATAATTTAGCTCAGTTGTAGAAAGCTTCAAGGCCTTTATGCTGCTGACATCGTGAGAGTCAAAAGCATCAGTAAGCCAGGTCTTCAGCCGTTGGTTCAAGACTTAAGGTCAGCGGAGCACTGGCAACTTTTGTGGTGGGGGATTTCATCAACCTAAACGTTGGTCTTTACGTCTGGTAAGAGCACACTGGAGAGTAAAACAACGGAAACAACTAACTAAACATCCAGGGGATCAATGCAGCACTGCTCTCCCTTCAGTGCCTCAATGGGTGCATATTCCAACTAGTGTAAGATTCCACCTTGCAACTTATGAGGCATTTTTGCATTGCCATCCCCAATTCTATACTGCTACTCAGGGGTGGATCTACATAGGGGCTAATAGGGCTTAAACCCCGGGCCCCCAAGGGTCAAGGGCCAACAAAAATTCAATTATCATAAATTTTTAATACTTTTTGATTCACAATGAGCACTTATCATATAGTAAAACATAGTTAATGTTAATAAATAATAATGATTATATATAGTTTTCATTAGACTTCAATAAGCCCTAGGCCCTGAGAAACCTAGGTCCGCCCCTGCTGCTACTCCAATCCGCAGTTAGCTAAACCCCAGAAGATAGGACATTGTCTAAGTTTATACTAATGTAATGTCCTTAGTTGCCTCGATTAGAAAACTCGCCAGGGCGTGGATTTCAAAAGAAAATAATGTTTCCATTCCAGTAATTGAAAAGTTACTTTGAAAAGTTGCCAGTGGGTGGCAGGCCTTAAGCTTGAGGCCAAACAACAAGAAAAAGTTTGTCCGACATTGGAAAATAGAACTTGAAGAAAGTAATGTTAAAAATGAAGTGTAAAGTTAGTTATCAAGGCTTAAGGCCAATCCTGAGGGTAAATGTAAATAGATAGAAACTCAGTCAACTTTAGCAATTACAATGGCTATAAACGCTATGTTTAGGAATAGTATTCAACTAGTGCAGTCATTTCAAGACATCAGCGTAGGGTAATTCATAAAATAAAATTTCAGTGTTTCAAGCTTTTCACTAGAATTTTCTTATCCCTGACCTAGTGGCGTGACAACACAATGTGAGGCCTTTGGCAAATTTTTAAACTGGGGCCCTGAAAGAATTAAGTTCGATGCTTGTGGCAGATATGTGGTTGTTGACTGAAGTGCTTTAGAGACTACGTCTTGCTGCATTCAAAATGATACGGGAGCGGCTGTATTACGTTTGGCACACCGATTCTCGTCTGATCACTGAAGTTAAGCAACGCAACCACAGATAGTACTAGCATGGGTGACAGCTTGGGAACACTGGGTACTGCTAATACCCAAAAATCGTTGTAGCAGTGTAGCGTCTGTGCAGACTCTGTATTAAAACTAAGCAGTGGATTAAAACTCTGTATTAAAACTAAGCAGTGGATTAAAGCTCTGTATTAAAGCTCTGCATTAAAACTAAGGCCTTTGTAATTGAAAGGCCCTAGAACACAAACGAAAAAATCAAAATAACATATTTTTGTACTTGGATATACCACAGGACGGGGCACTCTTGCCCCCTGGCATTTTGTCAGTCTTGCCACCCTAGTGCTACGCCACTACGGCCTGACCGTAAGAGTGGTAGGCCTCACTAATTGATCGCCATTATAACGTGAAGATTGACTGAATTTCTGTTTAAATTTTCCTCCCCTTGAAATGACCATAAGCCGTCATAAGGATAAGAGCCATTCCGGAATCATGGTTGCATTGAAATCAGTCGGTATGATTGGGAGTGGTGGGTAAAGAAACTTGGACAATTCAACTAGGGTCCAAAAAACAGTGTGTAAAATACACATTTTTCTGTCTTTAAGAGAGCAGTGGATCCTTAGGTTTCATTGTAGTTTGGATCTGCAAACATTTTAATGGAAGGGGAAAACAAGCAACAGACTCTTAGGCGGAGGCAAACCCACGAAAAGACTCTGAACAGAATAACAGCATATCAAGAAATATTAGTTCATGCCTGAGTGAAATGTTAGTTCAGAAAAGGAATAGCTTACAATTTGAGCATGGTTGCTTACAGTTGGATGTAAAGCTATCATTCTCTTTAGCAATAAGACTCATGACTGCTGATTCGCGGACGCCATAATGGGCCAAAGTGTTCAACTGCCTCCAGCCATTTATTGGTTTGGTAGTTAGATCTTCATCTTGGAGAGTTAAGTGACCACCTCGACCATGTCGCCATTCTACGAGAAAAACAACACAACATTGTAATACCAGAATAAAATAACAAAAATAAGTTTCATAGCTTGACCAATAGAGATATACCACAAAGTGTACACAAATGTCCAAAATATGGATATTCTTTTAAAAAAAATATTTCATGTGGTTTCAGGTTTGGCAGAGGTGATAGAGAGGCCCCCAGTGTGCACTCTGTCGGATGTCAAGCCAGGGAATAGTGCCGCGTTGTATACAATGTCATAGGCACGTAAAAGAACCCTTGCTATAGAGGAAAATTTGTGTAGCTCGGTAAAATTTCCACCTCATCCTTTCTGGCGTCGGTGGAGGAAAAGTGCTCCAACAAAGAAAAACAGGGCGACGATAAATAAGCCTAGGAGTTGCAGCATTAGGTTGGTAGTTGGGTGTCTAAAAATACCGTCCAACAGATTGCTTGCGCACCAATTGATTGCTTGCTTGGGAACCTCATTCTGCCAAAGGCGGGAAAGGGTATGTGATGATGATAATGTTACAATCATTCACTCTGAACCCTTCTTGCACATATGGGAAGGTCGAGTGAGCATGGGCCAACTATTTGACGGTATTATGCAGCTGGCTTCAAACCTCATAATGTTCTCAACCCGTGTTCCGCAAAAAAATTAAATGCATAAATAAAGGTGTTGGAAAAAAATCGATACAATTTAAAATAGTTTTTGGATGGAATTGTAATCAGCGAACGAAAATGACATATGTGTTCGTTTTGTAGTTATATAAAGTGGTAGTAAGCACCAAGTGTAGAAAGCATACAACCTGGTTTAAAGTTTATGTTGAATTGTAAGTGTTCCGTGCAAGTAAAATGTCCCAATTTAGTGTTCCCTGGCTTCAAAAAGGTTGAGGAACCACTGTTGTAACCCCTTGTTTATTAAACGTCAACCTGTTTTCTATTTCACTACACTTCGCTCCATTTACACCAGGAATTGGCTCATACACATGAAAATTTTGTTATTTACAAGTATATTTAACGGGAGCCTCCGAAAGAGGACCACCTCAAGCATTGATCTTATAATTATGGAATGTCGGCCAAGTATGCTAGCTAATGAGTTGCCGAGATAATTGAATTGAAACATATTTGGTGAGGGAGAATAAGTAAATAGATTTGCGTTCCACTCTTAGGTACATCCGCAAAGATCATGTGTGTAATACCTGGCCACATACCAAGGTCTACTTCATGAATGGCAGGCCTTAGTGAAAATGGCGTGTTCTTGTATAAACTATCCAAAATTTTCGATTTGATTTGTCCAATGGTATCGCAATCTAATACTTTGCATTGAACTTTTTCGTCCAAATCTTCTTGAATCACTTGAATAGTCTAAAAAATGCAAATTGAACGTATATTAGTCATGATGCCATCCACAATATATTTAGCCACCAATAAAAAACTGATTTGCAACATGAAAACGATTTTATGCCGGCAGGTCACCATTTTGCTGTTAGTTCCTTCAACTACAACGGGCATTAGAGCCCCGCCCACTGGGTAGTTTTAATGCAGAGACTGCACAGACACTACGATGCTACGACGAGTTTTGGGAATTAGCAGCACCTAGTGTTCCCAAGCGGTCACCCATGCTAGTACTAGCTGGGGTTGCATTGCTTAACTTTAGTGATTAGACGAGAACTGGTGTTCTCAACACAATACAGCCATTCCCCGGCAGGTCACCACCATCGATAGAGTGCCAATGGACCGTCATTCACATTAACACAAGGAAATAATACAACGGAAACACAATAAGGGAATATTACAAAGGGATATGATGGTGTGTGCAATGCATTGGGACCTAGTAGGAGATAAACAGGAGTGCTGCGTCAGGGCTCGCAGGACCCTACCAAGCCACAATGATACAAGAAAAATACAAGAAAGCGCTGATCTTTTCTGGCAATTCCAGTCTCGTGCTCCTGGCTACCAAATTTAAATGGTCATGGGCCTTATTTGTAGCATGTCTTCGGGTCGAATTTTCTGTCCAGTTGGACACTGACTGCTACCGTCTTGCTTATATTATGCACATGAAACGTTAATTTCGCAACAATTAATGATACACGTAATCTATAAATTCCTAAAGCGGGTGTCAACCAACAGTGCAAAATGCTTGCAAACTCATGGCGATTGTCAACAAATCTCCAAATTCGATGATACGCTTTCAGTTTGTGCCCAAATTTTGTGAAGGATCAACAAAAACGATCACTAAAATTATGCCGGTGTTCGGACCGCTGTGGGAACACTCCTAAAATGTTTATCACTTTCAGATTTCTGAAAACGTTTGATACAGACATCACACATCACCACCTAAATTCACACACCAGAACAACGGGAACGTTAAACATCCAAGCTACTGACTGAGAAAGTTTTGGTCGTTTGAACTTACCACTTGACTGTGATTGATTTGCTCTCGGAGGAGTTTCTCTTCCGATAAGGAGTACCTTGCATCATGAGTAATATAATCAACAGGTCCTTTCTCAATTTGATGTTTGATAGCCTTGTAGAGAACAAATAATGAACTTCCAGCATAGTCCTATAATGATCACAGTACCTAAAATTAGACCACACTTCCACCCAAAAATCTACGTGAAAAAGGACTCCAAAGAAACATTTACCCTTAGATAATTATACATGCAAAGTGCCATCCAGTTTGTGAGCATCTTTTCGACGACTGACTCTGTTCGACGAAGCATTATTTGTGGATGTTTCGTTCCAACAGACTTATTAATTAATTTGAGCAGTAAACTCTTTAAAACACTGCAAAGGACCAAGAAAAGAATCATGTTTTAGTATTGGCAGATTACATGGGCAGAAATATTAATTAGGTGATGATTTTCTTACTCAGTTGCATATTCCATTTTTCCCATAAAAATCACCATTAGTAACGACGCAACATTCACTCTGAAAAACGTTTAATATCAATGTAAAAAAAATAGCAGCTCAATCGATTTTCAGAAAATAAAGTAGGACACTCACTTATCACGTATACTGAAAGACTTTTGATTCTCTAAAGCGTCAATAAATACTAGAAGGAAATTTTTACTGCAGATCAATTGCTCAAATTGTAACATGGCGGCATCATAATTCGTTCGAATCACCATCTGACGACGATTCTAAATGAAAAATAGTTTAAAGAACGTATGAGTTTAATTGAATCATTTGTAAACCCCTTTCCCCACCGGTGCTACAAGTTAGGTGTCTGTTTGCCCCAAAAGAATTTGAGAAAGGTTTTACTGCGTTGGAAACACCAGTTTTCGTTTGATCACTGAAGTTAAGCAAGACAACCCCATTTTTTTACGTTGGTGCTTAAGGGCCCTTCAATTACAAGGTCATGAGAGCTCCGTCGACTGCATAGTTCCAGTGCAGAAACTGCACAGACATTACACTAATGCGACAATTATTGGCTATTACCAGTACATAGTTTTCACAAGCAGCCACCCATGTTAAAACTAGCTCGGGGTTCGTTGCTTAACTTCAGTAAACCGACGAGAACTGGTGTGTCCAACGCAATACGCCGCTCCAACGCAACCCCAGCTAGTACTAGAAACGGTGACCACTTGGGAACACTGGATACCGCTAATGCCCAAAAAGTTGAAGGGCCCTAAAACACCGACGAAACAAACCCAGGAGAATTGTGGAAGTACACGGGCAATCTATTGAAGCCTGCTACCTGCGAAATGATGCGATACTGCTGTTACACATCGTCAGGAAATTTGTCCTTACTGGGGCGCGAGGAGGTGAGCAAATTTA
This sequence comes from Trigoniulus corallinus, assembly GCA_013389805.1. Classification (NCBI taxonomy): domain Eukaryota; kingdom Metazoa; phylum Arthropoda; class Diplopoda; order Spirobolida; family Trigoniulidae; genus Trigoniulus; species Trigoniulus corallinus. Next base: position 5,432,130 of record JAAFCE010009109.1, read on the forward strand.
GCCAAAATGCGCGCATATTTTACTGTATGTAGCAAGTATTCTTTTATGTACAGATGACATCGTGCATACGATACTACAAGGGGGCACGCCTGAGCTGAGCGCGCTGAGGGTTCCTGTCTCCCCTAAAGAAGTCACCTGCCTGGGTTCACGATTTAACCTGAACGTCCCAGTCTGCGACAATGACAGCAAAATGCCAGTGGCGGCTTATTGCGTTGGACACACCAGTTCTCGTCTGATCACTGAAGTTAATCGACGAAACTCCAGGTAGTTCTGACATGGGTGGCCACTCGGGCAAACTGGATACGGCAATTACCCAAAAATCATCGCATTAGTGTAGTGTCTGTGCAGTCTCAGAATTACAACTACGCAGTCGGCGGGGCTCTAATGACCTTGCAGTTGAAGGCCTTAAAACAATAACGGACCAACCAAACATCCAAAATGCCATACACACTTACCAAATATGGTAAATGAGCTCCTGCCTCCGGCAAAACTTTAGGATCTTGAAGAATGGGATGCTCTGTGACTCCAGGGAAGAACACTTTCATCACGTACGTTTTGTGATCTAATGCGGGAATACCGGTGGCTTCTAAGTCGCTTGTTAAATCTGTCATATCGGTTTGCAACTCGGCAAAGGCTAAAGACAAGTAAGGAAGAGCACGATTCACATGCAGATTTACGAAATATCTCCAAAGAGACATAATTCTTTTCAACTAAGAGATAAATACTATTCAATCTACAATCATCTCGTCAGCTAAATAATTAATGCATTAGGAAGTAGAACATCACTCAAACAGTGATTCCATGAATTCAAAATGCCAAAGTACTTTAGGTTATTTTTATAATACAATATCGTCACCTTTATTTTAAAACCACCCAAGCTCCATTTTCCTTGGTTTTCATATTAATTAAGAAATATTAATGAAATAATGTGAGGAATATGAATTTGCAGACCTTGTAAGTCTGTCAGCAACCTCTGCCCCTCTGCAGGGCAATTTTTGTTATTCCTACATACTGGTAACAGTATCAGTTATAAGGAGTTTCCCTCTCCTGTAAAATTTGCTTTTTTTTGGACTTATGTGCTTTTTAAAGAAAGGTGACGACATCCTGAATGTTTGGAGGAGCATCTTGTCCTCAATATTTAGTATCGAACATAAAACGTTTAATTTTTCAAGTTTTGCAAAATATATTTAAAGTTCAAAATTTCCTCATCAAAGATTTTGCCATACAACTGTTAAAACAATTAGTATATGGAGTGAGGTTAGCAAACAACAATCGTATTTCATCAGTTCCTGCACACTTTCGCCAAATGCTTTCAATATATTCCATCGGTTACCGAGAGAAGTGGGGAGAAGAAGGAGGAGGTACAAGAGATTAAAAAGACACCAGCAGGAAGTTGGCAATCAGCTAAAGAGGTAAGTAAACAATATATTTCTTTAACCAAAACAAAAGCCAAACTTAACTAGTTTACTTTTAAATAAAGCACTACGGTACTACTAATAACAAACTAAAAATTCAACTGAAACTTAGAAAACCAATTCAAAATAAAAAGAAGCACCAATGTACCAGGATCATGCAAACCTCTCCGAGGATCCCACGTACACATATGAAGAAATGCTGCAAAATAAATTCAAGAGAAAAAAAGGAGGTAATCTTAAGCTCTGTTTCTAAATCGTCCTTAACCATCAATATGAAAAACCAAGCAAACAAACAAACAAAAAACAAATGAATAACAGGCAGCCCAAGGCATCCCATCCCCCCAACATTAGTAAAACAAACAAAATGATGACGTGATCGACAACAATTTAACAGCGGCATTCAAACTGATACGAAGCTAATATAAAAATTAAGAAAGGAAAAAAAAAGGTTGGAAAACAATGAATGCAATACAATGAGGAAAAGGGCACTAACATTTCCGGTGTAGCAGTTATTGGAAAGTGGGAAGCCAGAATTAGGACTGAAAATGCTTCCGATGCAATAAAGAGAGATTGGATGAAGTAGTCATTTTCCAAATATCGCATCAAATTAAATTTCTCACAGTTAAAATGTCACTGAACTTCACATGAAAACGATCACAAGGCAAAGCTCCTGTTATAAAACACAAAACAATGAACAAAACAAAACTATCAACCCTACCTTGCTTGCACTCAAATCGAACATTGCTCTCCAAAGTGTCCATTTGAATCTGAATCCGTTTATATTCCCGTTCAGCTTGAGTGCTTTTACGACGATAAACAATCAGAATAACAATGCTGAGAAGAACCAGAAACGCTCCACCAGCTGCAATGCCACCTATGGCCTCATCAGGAAATTCGTAAGTCTTCATCACTTCATACCGAAGAAATCCAATAGGAAATCTTAGATTATCACCAACTCTCACCTGAGAATTCAAAAACAAAATCTCAATAAGACAATCATTTTCCTTCTTCCGTCCTAGGACGATCTCCAACACCTGGGGGAATTCTGCCAAATAACAGATATATTTTACTCCATGTAAAAAGACCCTTTCAAGTGTGAGGAGGAGCGGCCATATTGCGTTGGACCCATCAGTTCTCCTCAGATCACTGAAGTTGAGCAACACAAGCCCAGCAAGTACTACTTGGGCTTGCATTGCTCAACCGCTTGGGAATACTGGGTACTGCTAATACTCAATCCTCGTGTTGTGTCGATATAGGCTCCACATTACTATTACTCCATTCTGGGCCCTAATGACAATGTAGTGGTGGGCCCTAAAACAACGCAAAACAAACACCACACGGGATGATGACTTTACTTCCCATCTAAGGGAAGGCACACTGGGAGCCTCTGTCTCGCTGGAAAGACTACTGATGCAGTAGTCAAGCACGCTACCTCTGCGGCAGAGCGTTGCCCGTAGCTTATTTAACATCGGCTTCTTCAAAATAAGTCCTTTGGGCATCATGACAAAAGGTGCCCAGGAAGTGCTTTTCTGGAATGCCCTTCAAGTAGCACATCGAAGCTGCTTTGAGCTCTGCTACGGTCCCATGACGGTGTCCTTTGAGGGCTGTCTTCACCTGAGGACAAGAAGGACTGTAGTGGGGCTGGGGAGGCGTTACGATGCTTTGCGCTTTGTCATGATGCAGCTTCCAATTGGTGCCAATGCCTGGCCTCACTCCGTTGACCTTACTCTTCAATGTTTTGAGCACTTCCATGTAGAAAGCCCCCATGACGTTCTGTCCCTCAGGTACCAATTGGTGATGGACCACACGCTTGGGGGTCCAACAAGACTGAGCATCGCTTTAGCCCAGCACGGGTCTTCCACATATTTTCTACTGTCTTTGAAGCATTTGTGCCACCTCAAAACAGCAGCTTGTGATAGGCATTCACTACTCGGCACTTGCTGGATCATGGCCAACGCCACCATGGCAGATTTTCAGAGTTATAAAAAAAAATTTAATGGCACAACGCTGTTCTACAGAATGTTGCATTTTTAATAGGGACAGGGATCCACTAAAACCACGATATGAACCATAAAGAGGGTCATAGGTGACTGGCAGTAGGTGCATTTTGAAGATGACTTCCTCCTCCATTGATCCCCCGTGGAGTGAGCGCGCTGTGACGTACAGTCGCATCAAAAAATATAGGTCTCATTACTTTTTATACAGGCCCTGTAGTTGTAACATCATGCACACTAAAAGCTTCTTATCCGACAGAAGGGGCGCCTAAAGCTTCCCTCTAAAATTCTATACAATATCGTCTGTATAAATATGAAAGCAAGACCAAAGCTCTAAGAAAGATATTTACCACAACTAGAGGAAGTCGATTCTCAGTTGGACGGCCATTTTCGTCAGTACCTTTAGGCTGAACTGATGGTGGAGTGCAGACTAACTGACTCATGGCTAAGGAGGTCACATTGCATAACTTCAAACCAATGGTGACATTCACATCTCTCTCATCACTTGCTAACTTCAAATTTTCTCCCTGGAATTAGAAATAAAAGAAACGATTCGTTAACTACGTGTTTGGCATTCAGGAGCGGATCCAGAGAAGGAGCAATGCAGCAATTGCTCCTCCTCAGTGCGGCCAAGTTGCGTTGGACACACCAGTTCTCGTAAGAAAACTGAAGTTAAGCAATGAAAATCCACGTTAGTACCAACATGGATGGTCGTTAGTGAACGTTGGGTGCTACAAATTTCCCTTCCCCTACATCCGCACTGTTTATTAAAGGTACTGACTTCATCGTCATCATCATAATACCCTCATCCCACCTGTGGCAGGGTCGGGTCTGTGGATCCACTGAACATGCTCTGACTGGGGGCACCCAAGCCAGGTGTCTGAAACCTACAGGAATATTGACTGGGTTGTCTGTGGGGAGTGCCTTATTAAAGGTAATGAAATATAAACAGCGCCCTTTAATAAACAGCACTCTCCAATAAACGGCTCAACAAAAAACCCTTTGAAAAAAATAAACGGCGCGCCGTTTATTAGAATAAATACAGTAATGATACAGAAAACATTACTTAACTACTTACCTCTATAACTAAAGTATCTCCTTTATAAAGTTTTACTCTGCTTTTTGCAAATGGAAAGAAAACTGGATCGGCCACATAAGTCAATTCGGAATTCACGTGTGGAAAGTGTTCAGCTAAATGCATTACAGTTTGAACGTCGTCCATGTAGAAACCGATTCGAAGAGTGATTCTAGATGGAGCATCACGCCTCTTTCTAAACGCCTCGTCCACAACTACGTCAATAGGAGGAGTAGGACACTCCATTGCAGTGTTATTTATTACTTGACAGACCTAAAATCGATGGATAATGTGTTAAAATATACTCCAAGAAACACTAAAAACAAGTCGAAGGAAAAAAACAATTTAACGCATATAAACCACACTTACAGATACGCCGATGGATTCATTAATGGTTCTGTTATTGTAGAAAACAGCCATTCGAGGGTTCAAAATGGCTTCGAGATTGGTGCCTTCCACAATAATCCGTCGTCCACCACTGCAAGAAAGGTAAGCATTTTTAAGAAAAACACACACCAAGAACTTCATATTGAAAATGAATGTTACATTACGACCAAAACCGAGATGCAATGTTCACATTTTCAGGAGGAAGTGCACTAATGTATTCTTAACAAAATAATGACGACAATGCCATAATGAAATAATGCCTTTACCTTGCAAACGATTCTGTAGGAAATATTTTGGTAATTGTAGGATCATGAAGATAAGTGAAGGGATATTGCAACTTCCGGGTGGCACCATCAATATGAATACGTAAGTGTTTGATTTTATGATTGGCAATTGACGACCTGGTCGTCAAACAACTAATTTGGCTGCTGACAGTCACTAATCTGCAAGATAACAATTATGACAGTTAAAAACAACATCCTTCCAAACTCTTTTTTCCGCCTACGGTCGGATATGCATGGAACTGGGAAAGCAATGCGATCGATTCGACGGGATTTTTACGCATGCTGCAATACCTGACTTATTTAAGGTTCCGCCTATTTTCTACACCAGTGGTGGCCAACAAGTCGATCACGAAGCCAATTTTGGTCAATCGTCAGCGATGTGTTGACTTACGACCCGCCGCGGTGGCGTAGAGGTTCAGTGCGTCAGTGGTTCTCGGTTCGATACTGGACAGAGGTGGGTCCAGTATCGAACCTCCATCTCCCCACTTTGGCTAAGCCTATGACAACAAGTCGATCGCGATACATTTTTAAAATAAAAAGATCTAATGTACACAACAGTTGGCCACCGCTGTTCTACACTGAAGCCATTATCCGTTCACACGAGGTGGGGTGAACATCTACTTTTCGGCCTTTCACTCCATGCAAATGACTTCGTACACACTGCTTTACTACCCATCTCATGTAAGGCGCTGTTAGAGTATCACTCGAAAGAAGTGACCCGCCAAGGCCAAGATTAAACTTGGGAACCATGGGCATACCAGTCAAGCACGCTAGCTCTGCATTAAAACCAGAAAACAAGCTTTGGAGAGTACAGAGAGTAAGAAAGTGAGTGTGGCAGGGAGTGAGAGATGAGGAGAGAAAGGAGAGAGGAGGAGAGGAGAGAGGAGGAGAGGAGAGAGGAGGAGAG
>JAAFCE010009109.1:5438201-5490864 GCA_013389805.1 Trigoniulus corallinus
AGGAGGAGAGGAGAGGGATGAAGAGGGAGAGAGGAGAGATGAAGAGAGAGGAGAGATGAAGAGAGAGGAGAGATGAAGAGAGAGGAGAGTAACAGAGGAGGCGAGGAGAGTGACAGAGGGAGAGAGAGAGGAGAATGAGAAAGATTGACAGACAGGAAGGTGTGGAAAGGGTGTGAAAGAGAGAAAGGAGAGCATGAAAGAACGAGTAAGGCTGCGGCCATGATGGAGCGAGCGGAGAGGAGGAAGGAGATGAAAGAGCGATATACAACGATGAAAGAGAAATGAATGGCCATGGTGAGCGGTGAGGAAACCATTTTCTTTTGCTGGCCCTACCTAGTGAAAAACGTGCAACTATAAAAGAGGTATTGAACAATGGTCACCGCGCTGTGAAAACAAACTTTTTTGTTTCCACCTCTCCGCTTTCGTTCACCTCTTTCCTCCCCTCTTCACTATGGCCACTTTCACTGAAATGTGACCTTTTGTTTTGATAGCGGTCCTCACTGCTAGCCTGACCTCTCTCCTCTCTCTGCTCCACCATGGTCTCAGCCTAATAAATAACTTACTTATCAACGCGACATGGAAGATCATCAAGGTAAACTTTTAAGTCGTTTCCAACATTCAAATTTTGACCTCGAATCGTTAATCGAGTCCCACCTGAAGTCGGTCCAATATTTGGAAACACGTCGACTACGCTGACATTCTTAATAATTTTAAAGAATATGAGAATTAGCAACAGGTCATAATCAATGTTAAAATCACATCTATTTACATTATAAACTCACCTTGTAAAAGAATTTTTCCGTCGACACAGTAAAATTCCTTTTGTTACCAACAATTATGGAAGCAGACAACTCGCTTTTACTGGGTCCAACACGACAGACAATCCTAAGCGAAGAATTTCACTCATTAACATTTCAGACTTTTGATTCGATTAGGGCAAATGGTAATAACAAACATTTGAGCATTTCAAAGCATTAGACTGCAACCGCAGTTCAAACTAACCTTACAGAAACGTTGTAATAGACTAGTTTACACGGAATATCACCAATACTGATATTGTCCCGAACATCATCTGCGTGACTTCCGAGATTGCCACCTTCAATAGTAACTAGGGTCCCTCCTTCAATTGGAGCACTTAACGGCTGAATCTAAATTTCATAACGTAAAAAAGTTAACGTCGAACTGAAAACGAGCAGCATAACCAGCCACAAAACATTACAACAAACAACTGTTAATCCCTTTTCCGTCCACAGCAGGGTCGAGAGGGAGCAGCGTACTGTGTTGTATACACCAATTCTCAACTGATCACTAACGATAAGTACTAACATGGGTAGCCACTTGGGAAAACAAGGTACGGAGAATACCCAAAAATCATCGCATCAGTCTCTGTATTAGATCTACGCAGTGGGCGGTACTCTAATGACCTTGCAGTTGAAGGGCCCTCCAAACACCATCCAAACAAAAAACGCAGGATCGAGCACCCGTTTTTATCCTACTGGGACACGCAGGCGATCTACTGGACGGCAACTGTAAGGCAAGGCGCAAAATGAGGCCGCAGGGTGACGCAGCGTAACGCAGCCCTGCGAAATTCTGCTAGCAGGCAATCACCACACATTGAATCGCAGATTTTCAACATACTGGTTTGCAATTTGCGTCAACTAAAATGGCTTTCACCGTAACAGTGATTGCCTGCTAACAGAATTTCGCAGGGCTGCGTCACCCTGCGGCCTCATCTTGCGCCTTGCCTAAGCAGCTTGACACATTATGTTTACTTAACGTCGGCATATTTTCTCAGATAGTGTAGTTTTCCTCCGCGAGGGCGGGGGGCGTGCTCCTAAACTGCAACGGTCATTATAGTCCCGCCCTACACCTGGATATTTTGCCGACTTACACGTACAGTAAGACATACCCCAAGCAGTGAAATACCACTGAGTCACCTCGGGTTACAATTATTTCAATAGGGATTCGAACAAATTTTTGGTATCCTTGGAAAATACAGACATAGGTAAGTACGGAAAATATGTCTGAAAACTAATGATGCAAAGGACGAGAATGAATATCGTGGGGAATTGTTGGTCATAAAAAGTTGGATGATAGCTGTTGAAGTTCATGACCTCCTCGCAGCACTACCCAAATGTGTCCAAAAACGAAAAACTCACCACATCAATTCGAGGTTTGGGACAATATTCAGAAACTGGAGAATTGCACATTTTCTTATATTTACAGCCGTTTGAACACCACCCGCAGCCATATTTGTGATGCTGGATCATGCACAAACTACAATCCGGTTTCATGTGATGACTTCCCAGAACGTCACATTTATAAAGTGTTACTGTCAAAAATAAATTACGTCATGAAAACCAAAAAAAATCTAGAGAGCAGTGTCGAGCTAGGAACCTGTGGGATACCATCGACTTACCTTCAGTAGTGTCAATGTGATGATTACTGTTCCAAACAACTGTTAGGTTCGCTTTTACTTCTCCTGCCTTTGATTGATACGTGTACTAAAAATAAATTCGACACTAAAGTATTAGCGGGAAGTTAAGTTAACTTCCGGTATACAACGCGAACTTTTCAAGAATGTAGAAAAGACATTTTAAAAATTAATAGTTTAACAACAAATTTTTCATTGCCAATATTCGCAGTGGAAATTTTAGACTCGGATGTCACCCAAAGAATCAATGAGAGATGGTTGAAGTGGACAGAGGCAAGTGGGGTCCTGTGTGATTGCAGGGTCCAAATCAAGTTGTAAGGGAAGTCTTACGGGGCAGTGGCCAGGGCCCGCTATACTATATGGATCAGAGTGTTTGGAATTGAGGAAGAGCCACGCCAATAGAGTGCAAGTCGCCCAGGTGCGAATGCTGCGGTATATGAGCGGGGTGTCAAGAGCTAATAGAGTTAGGAATGAGTACATTAGAGGTAGCATGAGGGTGGTGGACATGGCGCAAAAAATGAGGGAGAATATGTTGAGGTGGCATGGACACGTAATAAGATGAGGGTAGGAGGAGCTCGTTAGGTCAATTTCAGAAGTGGCTGGAAGCACCCGGGGCAGGGGGAGACCGAAGCAGACGTGGGAGCAGGTTGTCTGTAAGAATACGGTAGTGTGTGGGCTAGACGGGAGACGGTTGACAGGAGTGGAGGGCTAGAACCTGCAGACCCGAACCCGCCACGGGCGGGAAAAGGGCTTTATGATTATGAATATTCGCAGTCAAAATTCATCTGCTTTCTAGAGAGAAAATTCTACCTTACAAATTAGAAATTACAAATAAGGTTATCCGCCAAGGGTAATTCATAAAATATGGAATTTTTGCAGATGTCTTTTTAAGTTAGGTTACGATATTTCAAGCTTCCTTTGGTCAGGTTAGGGTATGTCGAGAGAGAATTATTTTTCAGCAATATTTTTCCCCGCGGAAGTTCATATGTTCAGGTCTGAATCCCTCTATATTAAAAAATGACAATAAGTAGCCTATTGGCATCCACTCACCCCTCTTTCTTCACAAATTACTTTACTGTCGCTAGTCCTGGCATCCACAATGGCTTTAGCATCTTCGATCTCAATGATGCACTGAAAGCCCGTCTGTCCGGGTAAAGGCTGAGGTAAGTTGATGACCGTCAATTCAATTTCTTTGCCTACTTCGTTGGGCAGCAAAATGCTGTCCGTTCTTGCAAATCGCGGACAAGTGGGTGTTCCAGCAGTGCGAGCAGATGCACTTAAGGTCTAACAATGGATTAAAAAGAAGAGAGGGGGGATGTCAACCACAATTTTTATAAAATCATTTCATATTTTTAGACGAATTCTTAATGTGGAGTCAAGAAAAATATTCATCAACTTACACTGAGAACTGGTTGACTGCAGGATGATGAGTCACTCGTGCAAGAGTTTTTATGGATACACCAATTGCAATTCCATCGACTAGTTGTACAAGCCTTGCATCTATAAATGTCAAAAAGAAAGAACAGAAAGGAAGTGAATTACCTGGCATTGCTTATTTGCACCACTGAGTGTCATTAAAAACCATCCAAGTCAGTTCACCCGATCACCTCAAATCTGATCTTGTAATGTCCAAAAAAAAATGACATGATTAATACACCTTAAGAGCCATAATATAACTAATGAATTCCAAGTTACGGGTTCACCCCTGGTCAAAATCATTTGTGTGGATCATCCTTAGCATTCCTAACACAGGCCAAACTGAGCTACCAATGTCTCGCTGGAACTGGGAACACAAAGCTGGGTACTGCTAATACCCAATAATCGTCGCATTGGTGTAGTGTATGTGCAGTCTATGCATTAGAACTATTCAGTGGAAGGGTCTCTAATGACCTTGTAGTTGACTGAACCTTAAACACCAAAGAACAACAACAACAATCAGAGGGACAAGATGGGTACCCGACCCTGCCATAGGCGGGAAAAGGGTTAGGAGTTGCTTTAGGAGCTAGCCCTTTGGCGTCGGTGGAATTCCCCAATGAACAACAGACCGACGATAAATAAGTACAGAGGTTGCAGCTTTGGTCGGCAACCCGCTGCAAATGCCACACTGTCCAATATATCACCCATTTGTCCATTCAGAGGTGCAAGATGGGTACTGAACCCTGGAATAGGCGGGAAAAGGGTTAGGAGTTACTACCGGTTGCACAGTAGAGAGGGTTCTCTTATGTGCAAATGTCATCGTACACCACACGGGACCTCTGATTTACTTCTCATCCCAGGGAAGGCGCATTCGAGGCCTCCTTCTCTCTCTCGCCCGAAAGAAGTCAACCCACCTACCCACCCACCCACTACTTCTCATCTGAAGGTAGGCACACTAGGGGCCTCTCTCTCTCCTTCTCAATACTGCGCAAAATCTGGGCTGCACTCTTGGCAACAATGCTTAAACTGCTTTTTTTGAAATCTAGATAAATTATGAACTAAACATTATAAATAATTTCAATGTTTTCGACTGTTTTATCCTTTTTGAGTCTATCAAAAATTCAAATTAAAATATGTCGCCCCAGGCAAGGATCCTTAACAGACACAAACAACGAACAACGAAACAGAATAACGAAAATAGTTTCGAATCAAGAGGGTACCTAGAACTGGCGCAAACCAACAATGAACTTCCCCTTATTCGCTCCTGTCATTATTTACCTCCCTGGAACTACTCGTCCCATGAGCATAATATGCGCACAAAATCCCAAGGCCCCATCAACCAGGATTTGGTGGAAATTCGCAAAAATTCACGATTTTTTTTTTGAAGTGTAAATTCCACTACAGAAAGAGACAGAGAAACTGGCAGGGGCTCTCAGCAAAACGGAATTTTAAAATTACAAAGCGCAATTTTTCTTTTCACAAGACTGAGCATAATCATTATGACAGGATTTGCATGAAGAAAGACATCTCGACACAGGTCATAGAGCTCGCCAATTTTAAACGAATCAGAACCCTTAGGGTCATCACTTTAAACTTAAGTATTCATGGTTGACGAGATTCTTAATGTCTTAGTAACGTAGGTTGTTGAACATGTTCCTCAGATATTAGCATAAAGGTGCAGGGAAAATTGACTCAGGATGTAACCGACCATAGCGTCCGAGGAAGCCCAAGGTTGGATACACTCACTAGACACACAGGGGACTTTCCAAGCCCCGTCCGTAATCCGTTGTACACACCAGTTCTCATCTGATCACTGAAGTTAAGCAATGCACCCCAGCTAGTAGTACTAGCATGGGTCACCGATTAAGAACACTGGGTACTGCTAATACCCCAAAATCGTCGCAGGCTCTGCATTAGAACTATGCAGTGGACGGGGCACTAATGACCGTTGTAGTTGAAGGACCCTAAAACACCAATGAAACAAACACAGACGGTAAGCGAACTCAGCAGTAAGACACGGTACTACATAACCCAAAGGCTGAGCGGACAAGAGATCCTTCCGAGACTCAGTAGATAGCCCATGTTGGCCGGTTGTGGGCAGGTCTAGGCAGGGTGCTGGAGGTGCAGCTGGGTCAATTTGCCCTCGAAACTTCCATGGACATTATGCTGAGGGGAAGGACAAGTGGGACATTCACTCTATGAAGAAGATATACAGTGAGAAAGGAAGAGTGAGTTGGGCCGAGTAAGGGCCCTGGTTCAGGCTTATAGTTCCGATTAAGCTCTAAGATGACAATAAGGGGCTTAGCACAGTCCGGCGACGACCGTAAAAAAAAAACAGTCGGCTAAGGTGAAAGGATGCATATCTTCAACAGCTATACAATTATGATTTGTGGCATTCTCTGCCTAATCCCGGAGGAGGGGACATTTTTACTATCTGCCCCCTGTTCGAGCGTCCATAGATGTAACAATATAAGACGGATGAACTGGAGACAGAACAGTGGGGTTCTACTTCCACTGAAAAGTGAATCCTACGGGTTAACGGTTCGGCCGAGATGAGGGGGAGCTGGTTAGATTCATTACCTAAGAACAAGTCATATGTAGCAAGCGACGTTAGAGGCGAAAACAAACATGGGAACAGGTCGAGGGTTATACCAGGACAGACAGTTAGAAATGAATAAATTGGAGATTAGGCCCAATAAAGAGGTGTGAGAAAGTTAGGAAAAGGGGTGCAGGTTGTCAGAAGCAAACTGGAGGACAGATTGGCCAAGTGGGGGCCAGTCGTCCCCGGGTTCACTTTGCTAGTTAGTTGCGGCAACGGGGGGGAGCAACCAGTGTTTCCGACCATCCATGTTGGTGCTAACTTGGGTTACATCGCTTAACTTCAGTGATCTGACGAGAACTGGTATGGCAAATGCAATTCAAACGCTCTAAGTTGCAAAGGGGTGCCATTTCACACAAGGGGCCGTGGCTTCACTTTCCATTCGACGGAATCATGCCAATCTTGAGTTCAAAAAGTCGATCCTGTGTTCCTCTGGGACATATAGCCTGTTGCCATAACGGACATTCAGCTAATCTAAAGGCAATGCAGGACTTCGGCACACACACACTAGAGTTTAATAAACGGAAACTGAACATCGTGTGTGTGTACTAGAAGTGTGTACAAGCCACAACCCAGGATAAATAAACCATTTTGGGTACGCCATTCGAGACGCCACTTGCATTTCTCTTCTGAATTAACATATTGGATTGGCCAAAAAAAAACCTAAACGAACATTTTGGGTTACCCGATATAAAAATGTGGATGAAGATTTCAAAGTTTTACCAGAAGATTTACCATAACTCCCCACAAAGTACAATGACTTCTCTGACAGCTGCAGCATAAAATTCTTAAATCCTCTTCTATAATCGAAGCAATTCAAAGCTTATGATCGAATTTGACCAACATACTTTTAAGACAAGATTGGGGAGGAATATTATCTTCTTGTTCAATCGGAAAAGTGATACTTGTCAAAGTTCCTAAATCATCTAGATTTCAAAGACAAGCAGGGGCCTACTGTAGTACCAACTATGAAAACGATGGGCAAAGTCAAATGCTAACCGTTCATCCCTCTCAGCCAACGACAGCCCTCCAGAAGTGCATCGGTCACAAGTGTCACCACATTCCCACCAATTGTTAGAACCTTATAAATTTTCATGATCAAATTGCTCATACTTTGACATCGTCAACGGCGTTCAAGTGCAACTTGTGAAAATTGCACTAAGCAGAGCTGAGTGCAAATGACGGAAGTAGAGAATAGAAAAACTAACACCAAAACTGACTTCCCAAGTAGAAAGCGAGAGCGAAAAAAGTAGAAAAGAAATTACAGGAAATCGTTATACTCACGTGGTGTGCGCTTGACAGTCATAAAAGTGGAAATCTCGACTGACGAAATCTGTGTTCGTTTCGCTGGATCTCACAGACAGTGGAACTGTGACATGATCTACAAGAAAATATCAAATGCGTTACAGAAAGGAAAAAAAAACTCCACCACATTAACTTCCAATGGTGCACCGAATTATTCTCAAGCAAATCACACATGGAGAAGCACACTTTAAATTTAAAAAAAAAATATAAGAAAAAAAAAGTGGTATGAAGATACAATCATGAAACAAGAAATGAAAAAAAAAAGAGTACGACACCTAACGACAGTAGGAACAGGAAGGGGATAAAAAAAAAAGAAAATTGGAAAGAAATGCATAATTAAAAAAAAAAAAGTGACTATTGTTAAGACTACTTTTTTCTGTAAAAAGATATATCTACATCTTGTTGCAATCGTACGACTCCCTCCCCGAAAAGCAAAAAAACTGCGTCTCTACAAAATATTTCTGTAACACACGAAAAAAATATGTTCCTTCCCACTTTTAACATGCGAGGGGCTCAATGAGGTGTGACGCACGGCGTCATTTACCATGCCCTAACATCAACTCGCATAAGTCAGCGATCCAACTATTAAACAACCAACAGCTACAACTAGTAGACTAAAACAAAAAAAACTGCTGCGTAAACTACACTCATTGTCCAAATCGCTTTTAATCGAATATGAAGAGAGAAAAAGCTAATTTTCAGCATCATTTCATACTCCTTTGTATACTAAGACAGGGCCAAATACAGATTTGTGTCGCTGGATATTCATTTCCGTGGTGTTTTAGTGTCTTGTTGTTTGTTGGTGTTTTAGGGCCCTTCAACCACAAAGGTCATTAGAGCCTCGTCCACAGCATAGTTATTATGCAGACACTGCACAGACACTACAAAGACACTACACTAATGCGACGAGTTTTTCCCAAGTGGCCACCCATGTCACTACTAGCTGGGTTTGCGCCGCTTAACTTCAGTGATTAGACGAGAACTGGTTTGTCCAACGCAATTCGCCGCTCCCTGTTTTAGTGTCCTTCAGCTACAATGGTCATCTGAGCCCCTCCACTACCTAGTTCTAATGAGAGCCGCTTATTGCGTTGGACACACCAATTCTCGTCGGATCAATGAATTAACCTTTAAGTACGCCATGGTGGGGTGTTCAAAACAAATTCAATTATATTAGGGCTGTGAAACCTTTAGTAGCTTAGTTTTATTAAGCCCTCTACAACATCCAAAAAAATTGTGTTGAATTGATTATTTATTTTGATACGGCAGGTGTTTTATCAGCTTGGGGTGCTCAGAACACCCCACCAACGTAGTTATGTAACTTTCTTTGTAATTTTTTTTTTTTTTTTTTGGGTTTTAGCTTAATTTTTAATTAAAATTAAAATGCCCCAGATATACTGCCACTTTCCTTACAGGGAGCAGTTTGGCCCATGCACAAGGGGGGGGGGGAGAAATTGATGGGGTTGTTGACCAAACATACAGAAAAGGGTCACTTGTCTATGAGTAAGTGGCTAGTTTTGCAGAGAGAATTTTTATATAATTTTTGGTACAGCTTAAATTTTTTTTTTGCAAAAATATATCTAATAGAGTGTGCAGCTAGTTTTCAATTTGGTTTCCCATTAAACGACATTCAGTTTTAAAATTCCAGTCAGTTTTTCTAATGATATGCTAATTTTGATGCTAATTGATAAAAAAAATTTTTTCTTATTTTTAAACATTCTCAAATTTTTTTTGCATATATTTCTTTGATATGCCCCAACACATATAATAAAAATTTAAAATAATTATTTTGGTTCTGCAAGCTATTTTTGTGGGTGGGGAGGTGTGAGCACCCCACATACGTAGTTCTGAAACTTTTAGTCACCTACGTACTTAAAGGTTAAGCAACGCAAATGGCCGCTTGGGAAACGTGGGTACCGCTAATACCCAAAAAATCGTCGCATTAATGCAGTGTCTGCATAAGATCTACACAGTGGACGGTGCTCTAATGACTTTGTAGTTGAAGGGCCATAAACACCAAAAAACAATGGGTCTGATGAAGAAACAATTCAACTGTACAGAGGACAACATCCGTTGGCGACTTGCGCTATCTATGGGTTGATATTTTCAGTATTTCCGTTTCACAATTTCATGATTTACGTTAAATCACATCATGTGTAGCAGGCCGTAACCACTAACCATAATCACATGTCAACACGACACCATAACGATTGGGGCATACACAATTAATGGAGGTTACGGCGCTTCACGCTTCATATTACAAAACCATCATTTTAGTTCTGTAAAGGGGGGGGGGGGGCGCAAAAAGAGGATACCCAGTTATCTAGGGCCCAAGATATGTCTAGATAACTTTGCAAATCAAATGAATTACTCATTAGTCCCTTGGTTGGGTATGAGAGGGATAACTAAATGCCGAAAACTTGGCAGAGGAGGGGGAAGGGCTTAATCATTTATTCCACATCATCTACCGGAAATGCAGGCTCTTCTCCACCATTGAAAAAAGTGATTGAGATAAGAATGTTAATCCAACCTTGTCCTTTAGGAATTTTTGGTCTCATATCTAATGGAGGAGTTCGGCACGTTAATCCATTGGTGGTGACGGTAGCTTCGGTAGGTTGAGAATCTCCAAAAACACACAGATATTTTGGTCCTGATGGCAACTCGTGGATCGTCAAATTTAACTAAAAACAAAAACAACACAAACAAAACATTGAACTAAGTTAGCAAACTCTTTCACATCCAGATGTAGCTAGAATGGAAAACAATTCTGTAATTCTATTTCCGGTGAATATGGAACCTTTAGATGAAATATGGCGTCGTTTCATCTTGTCCTGAAAACACTGAATTGTAAAACAAACCTAGGATTTCATCAAACAAAATGGAGGAACTGTGAATAAAGGAGGTTGATTGATGACGTCTGACACCTGAAGAAACATAATAGACAAAAGTCGAGGATAGAAATAGAAAGAAACACAATGAGAAATGAAATTGGCAAAAAATAGAAATCACAACTCAGATTTCTTCCGGTATCAATGTTGTTCGAAAGCAAAAGCAACGGAAGTCGATTAATGAGAAATGTAGAAGAGAAAAAAGAAACTAATTTCAAACATGAACTTCATAATGAAACGTGTGCCAAACATATATACCGTATTATCTTGCGTATAATACGCGCCGGTGCATAATACGCCCCCCCCCCCAAGTTTCAAGATTTACGTCAATGTAGAAATCTCAATTACAGGTTTTAGGAAAATTCGTCCCCGACAGTTTGTCCCCTACAATTCGTCCCCATACATTTCGTTCCTGATACAATTCGTCCCCGACACTGACAACAATTGTTAAGGCCGTATTGTGAATTTCAATTAACGAATTTTAACGAATAATTTAACAAATTTAACCCTTAACCCGTGACGTGGAATTCATGGAACTCAAGTGGTGAGGTGTGGTCCCAGGGACCACGACAATTATTCACTAATTTGAATTAAATATAGCTTCTTTTTAATGTCAGTCATGCAATAGGCCAACAGGGTCCTTATAATTCAGGAAACACATTGAAACGATTCCTATAATCGTTTTTTTTTTTACCAAAAAACCAAGGTAATATCAAACATTGTAAAATTTTACAAGATTCTGTATAGGTTTACTTAAACGTATATTTTTTAACCCTCCATTGCTACACATGGGTACTGGTGTACCCCAGGGTTTTTCTTTTTCCTCTGTCTTCTCTGTGAGTGACCCTGGCACAATGGGATTCACTGTATTTTCACATGGTATGCAGAACTTTCTGATAGGTCACAGATTGGTGGTTAATTGCTTTTCATTATTCAAGTAATGATGGGTGGGGTACACCTGTACCCCTGTGTAGCATTTGTGTAATGTTTAAATGGCCATAGAAATTGCATTGAAAGCTTGCACGCCTTGCAGGAAAAGCCATTCACAGCGCATAAAGGGCAAAATATCCATTTTCTTTCAATTGCTGATTAAAATTATTTAAATTACTTATAATGATACTTTTTCTATGTTTCTGATCACTGATTGAATTATTCTTTCATAAAATTGCACTGTAAATGCAATAAATTCATTGTTAAGTATGGAGAACTGGGTTTGAAATTGGGGTACACCTGTACCCCTGTGTAGCATAATGGGGGTCATTTTCGAACAGTAGCATTGCAGGGAATAATAAATTGTTTCACACAAAACACCTGCTGCATTATGAGAATGAAAAGATTATCATAAACTGAATAAAAAGTACTTTTTGCAAATCTCATGCAAATCTCAAGTAGCATATAACATTGTCAAATAGTTATATAATCAGTGATGTGAGGTCCCAGGGACCACGATTTTTCTGTCTACAATTTCCCTTTTTACCTAGGGATCTTGACTGACCAGAATTCTACTAGACAGTAAAAGATATGAAGGTACTGAAGGAATGACCCTTGTAACTTTATTGTTCTAAAGGTTACTAATGAAATCGGGTTAAAAATGGCAGAATTCACTCAATTTTTTCCATTGTTAATGACGTATTGTTCACTTCACAGCCTATCGGGACTGTCACAGAATTGTAGGGGATAAACTGCCGGGGACGAATTTTCCCATGGGCGAATTGTGTGGATACGAATTGTATTGGGGGACGAATCTTCCGCATGTCCAATACCAATGCACAGTGTAAAACGCAGGCTAGGTTTGCCAGTTATTTCTGATGACGATTCTGAAGATTATTTGGGGTTTTAATATCGGTATTGTTGGACATAACTGGGCATACTCATTTTTATTACAGTACTTCTTAATTTTTTCAGTAGTACACTAGTATTATTATATCCATGGTTGTGCTTGTATTAATATCCATATCTACAGGGCCGGCCTTCTCTATAAAGGGGCCCGGGTGCAAAAATCCTTTTGCGGCCCCGAAATATTTTTTATAAATTTAAAAGTAAAAGGATTCAGAGTAAATGGACTCCTCTTAGATGCCCTCCTATCCCATTCTGAGATCCTTCCTAATTTTGGAAGGTATTACATTTTTGGATGATGCCATGTGTCCTAATATGTCGCCATTGCATTTATGAGTTGGTCTGAAAGCTTATGTGGATGTCCACACCTTGGAACTGTGGACCTGTGTCATTATAAATTATTAAAGGTATTTTGGCTTTAACAACCTCAAAATAATAGCATTTTTGAATTATTAAATTATTGACTCTTAACCTCTAATTCTGGGTTGTCCAACCTACGGCCCATTGAGCCTTGTCATGAGGCCCATGGGGCATCATTTCTAATTATGCCTTATAGCCTATATAACACCTAACGTTATCTTCACCCGTTTTGGTTTTGACAGCCGGTGGCTGGCAATCAGTTCATGGAGCAGCCAAGTGACCCACAACACCAGGAAGGTTGTACAACCCTGGTGTAGTTCAATGGTAGGGCTGTTAGGTTACGTTTAGGTTATGTTGCATTGGCAGGGTCGAATGAGGGACGTTACCCCTAAAATGACGTACAGTAGAATCTCGTTATATCGAACCTCAGGGGACCGTGAAAAATAGTTCGATACATCCAAATCCGGAATTATATGTAAAGCAAAAATTTATATCGGGCGGGACCGGCGCTCAAGCTTCGATATAAGTGGGAATAAGCAGGATTTCGATATAAGCGAGTTCGATATACCGAAGTTCTACTGTATTAAACTTTTAAAATTAGCAATGATCTGGGCCCTGTTGGGTACTGATGATGGGGCCCCCCTCAATCGTGGGGCCCGGGTGCAAAGCACCCTCTGCACCCCCCGGATGGCCGGCCCTGCATATCTAGGTATAAAGGTAAATAAAATGTTCATCCTTTTATTTCTTAAATGGTCAAAACGAATGTTAAGTTTAAATTTATAGTTAAATATGCTATTTATAAAAATAACTCTAAAGAGCACCTAGGGAGCTGTTGCTTTCAACGGGTGATCCAGTATTCTTTGCGTGTGCTTAGTGTTCCTCTGAAAATGGCCGAAATGTTTACTCCTATACGCACCCAGACATTCACCCAGTTTTTGGGGGAAAAAAACTGCGTATTATACGCGAGATAATACAGTATTTATATTTTACATAATTTTATCGATGTTCTACTAACGTACGTTCACAGAACAAAACTCAAACTTGTTTCCAACAATGCATGAAATCTATCAACACGAACAGAAAGCAGCGGTTGAAAATTAACGAATTCTAAGGACGTAGTCCAAAATGACAAAGAAAGTAATAGGATGCCCTATTGGTAAATAGAAACTATGTAAACAGCCAGGTATCCAACAGAAAAAAAAGCTAAACAAACACTTGTTACAAACATATTCAAAACCTGAGCCCCCATTACTTTTTGTTCGTTTTGTTGGTGTTTTAGGCCCCTTCAATTACAAAGTCATTAGAGCCCCTTTTTGTTCGTTCATTCGTGTTTTAGGGCCTTTCAACTGCAAGGTCATTAGAGCCCCGTCCACAGCGTAGTTCCAATGCAAAGAGCGCACACACACACACTACATTAATGTGACGATTTTGGGGTATTATGCTAATGAGTTGAGGAGTAAGCCAAGCAGCCATAACAGGTGATGGAGGAAAGGGGAAATTTGCAGCATCAAACGTCCCCTATCAACCACCCATGTTGGCACTAACATGGGCTTGCGTTGCTTAACTTCAGTGATCTCGCCAGAACTGGTGTCCAACTCAACTTGGCAGCTCCCTGGGCAACTTCATCATCTCCACGTGACAAGCAAAGCGAAATGCAACTCTTAACCCTTTTCCCGCCTATAGCAGGGTCGAGTACCCACTTGTCCCTCTGAATGGACACACGGGTGATACATTGGACCGCATTTTTCCACATCCGGCTGCTGTCCAAAGCTCCAACACCCATGCTTATTTATCGTCGGCGCCAGGGGGGGCGAGTTCCTAGACATGGAGATTTGGCCTCACCCGTTGCATAGTAGAGAGGGTTGGTTTAAATGCTGATAGGATTTGCTTGAAGAGTTACACCCGTAACGTAACTACCTACAAAGATCACGTGACCCAGCGCCGTGTTAAGAACATTATAAGCCCCCGGGGAGCAGGGCGCTGGGGTCCATTCGACAACCACTCACACGAATTACATGTAAATGGTCATTTGACATACACAGATTAGCACTGGGCCCCTAGGCTCCTGAGGTCCCCGGGGAAGTGCCCAGTGGGCCCATTCGTTAGGGCGGACGAATGCATGAATCAAAACAGTTTGTTGAATGCATCGATAGCTTCGTACGATTTGTATGTGGTGCCATCTAGATGGAAATGGCACATAAACTCGTATCAGCGACACACGGTAGCTCCGCCCAACGCATCAAGGGACTCGCCCTTTCTCAGTATGGTGTCCACGATGATCTCACAGGTCCTACAGACGAGATCCACTTGCAGGCGCATTGTCAGGTAGTCCATTTGTCACAAAGAAGGAGCATGTATTGGGCGTCACCACCAGTTTCCAGGTTGAACAAGCACTCTGCAGAGTCCGCGTGATAGATGTGTGAAGTTTAGTGAATATCTAAATGTGATACCTACATTGGGGTCAAATAGCACTTTTAGAGGGGAGGGCGGGGTGTTATTTCGGTCACATAACTTGAATTACGCTCGAGACAAATACTGATTTATATAAGTCCATCACGAAATCTTTCGGGTCACCAGTGACTACGGAACGGCAACTTTGCTATGCGAGCAGCTCATTGGAATTTCGATGATGGATTCTCTATGGAATTCAGCAGATATCCGCATGTAACAAAACTTCTTTTGCGTGCAAGTCATGTCGAAGGCCAAGCACACCCACCAAAGCGAAAAGAGCGGCTGCATTGAGCTGGACACCAGTTCATCTTCGGATCACTGAAGTTAAGCAACCCAACCCCAGCTAGTACTAAGATGGGTGACCACTTGGGAACACTGGGTACTGCTAATACCCAAAAATCGCCGTAATAGCGTAGCATCTGAGCAGATTATGTATTAGAACTACACAGTGGACGGGGCTCTAATGACCACTGTAGTAGAAGGGCCCTAAAACACCAACGAAAAAAACCAAAACAATGCTAACGCAGCACTACCTCAATGCAAGTAGCAACTAGGCCTACTTACCCTTTGCTCGTGTGTGACACGGTTGGGTACCTATTTGTGCCCCACTGGGATACATACATGTGCGATTTACTGAACGAACTTTCACACAGCTGAATGATGATCTAATTCTGCAACCCTTAGACAGTGTTCTTCAGTAAAACCATAGACAGTGTTCTGCGGCAGGGTCGGGTCTGCGGGTCCAATGAACATGCTCTGACTGGGAGCACCACAGCCGGGCGTCTGGAGCCTGCAGGAAATATTGGCTGAATTGTCTGTGGGGGGATGCCGGCCTACCCGTTTGGGGGCTAGCATCTCCGCCTTAGAAATTTGTCGGTCAAAAAAAAAAAAAAAAAAAAAAAAAAAAAAAAAAAAAAAAAAAAAAACACGTACACACCACAAGAGGCCACAGACCTTACTTCCTAACTGACGAAAGGCGCACTCGGGACTTCTCTCGCCCGAAAGAAGTCAATTCACATCAATTCAGTATCAAACCTAGAACCACTGGTGCAGTAATTCGAGCACGTCACCTAATGCGCCACCGAGGGTGGGTCAAAATGCAATTCGGTAATATTTAATTCGACTACAAAATGGCGGCTAAAAAGAACAAAGTCAACAACATTGTAAAATGCAGATATACGACTAGCTTCTAGGAGAAGAAAAAAATCAATGCCAATTTTAGTGGAAGAACAGACAACACTGATGAGGATTTTTTTCTCCCCACCAATCTAAATACCAAGGGTCTCTGTACTGAGATTACAAGAGGAAAATGTTTGTTGTTGACCCTTGGGAACACCGAGGAAGTGGAAGTTGGGTACGATTTTACAACATCCAATCATCAATGAGGCATTGTTTTTTTCTTCCTCCCCCCCCCTATTTTTTCTCTTCAGGTTTTAAAAAATATATAGGCCTATATACAGCACTGCCATTTTATTAAGGCTGCTCTAGGCAGACGTTTACTGAACTGCATTCTGTAACGATTCTAAATAACTTCATTCTAAATTGAAATCTTAAGTTACATATAACAAAAGACATTAAAAAAGAAACTTTTGACAGCTATTGTGTACCGAAAGATGCATAATAGTATATCGTTTTCTACTCTAGAAAAAAGTTCATTTTCACCAAAAAAATCCTAATAAATTATAAAATATACATTTAAAACCACAAAACCTCAACCATTTCAGTGCCTTTTAATAAAAAGCACTGATTGAAACTGAAAGCATTTTCTTAAAAAGCGTATTTATGGGGCTAAAAAGTTATTGTAACTAATACTCAGAGAGCGAAGGAGAGTGAGCTACGAATAGCGAGCGAGAGAAAGAGCAAATGTTCTTGGCTTTTTGGTGTTTTAGGGCCCTTCAACTACAAGGTCACCAGAGCCCCGTCCACTGCGTAGTTCTAATGCAGAACGAGCACAGACACTATACTAATGCGGCGATTTTCGGGTATTAGCAGAACCGAGTTTTTCCAAGCTGCCACCCATGTCAGTAATAGCTGGGGTTGCGTTTCTTAACTGACGTGTCCAACGCAACTTGTCGCTCCCAAAGAGAGAGAGAGGGAGAGGAGAATTTTTTATCGCATACAGTAAACCCTCGTTTATCGCGGTTAATCGGTTCCAGACCCTACCGCGATAAGTGAAATTCCGTGAAGTAGGATTCCATAAGAATCCTTACGTGGGGCGGATTCGTTACGTGAGCCGGAGCCAATCTGTGGCAGTGATAACAGAGAGCGCGCTGTTACGAAAAAACCGCGATAGAGTGAAGCCGCGAAAGTCGAAGCGCGAAGTGGAGAGGGTTTACTGTATTGATGTTTAAGGGCCCTTTAACTACAATGATCCTTAGGGCCCCTCAAAAATGTCAACCTACGGTGGGGGTATAATGCAGCATGGCACCATTCGCAATAGATAAGGACAAAAGCCCAATATCGCAATGATAAATTTAAAAAAAAATCAGGAAAAATCAAAAAGGTCACAAAGATAAAAAGGCAAAAGCCAAAAGAGACACAAAGATAAAAGCAAAAGCCAAAACCGAGAGCAAATGAGAATGAATAATGAGGGCACATTTCGACACCTTCCCAGTAAAACAACATCGTAGGCGAATATTTTTTGAGAACTTCACTATTTAATTTAATCAAATTCTGCACATTATGTCTTTATTAATACTGTAATCAGCTTTACCTACGTTAAATATTATTTTATTTTTTAATAGTAAGCGACACTTTTAAAATTTATCGTAAGCGACAAGTTTGGCATGTGTTTAAGTGACAACGTATTTTTTTCTACTTTAAGCGCCATTTTAGATAAAAGTTGGCGCTTACAATTTCCCTTAAATTGATGTGCGCTTCAGCGAACTTATTTCAGCAAAAACGGTGTAATCACACCAGAAAGGCCTAGAACAGGTAAAAATTAAATTACGTTAAGGCCTAAAATAAAAATATCACTGTGATTTCTTGACCAGGAAAAATATCACAAGTGCGAATTTGTAAGCGCCAGCCTTCACGTCTGGGCCTGAGAAACTATCATCAGCGACGTATGTTTAAAAATTTCATTAAAAACATTAACTCCTTTTTACTTTAAAAGCCTCCCTAGCTTCCCTATGATTAAAATAAACTTTATAGTTTCAAAAAATAATAATAAATAAGGAATAACTTATTTTGCCTATGTTCTATTAGAACGGCGCAGCTCGCTGCTTAAAGAATGTTGGAACTACAGTAATTTCTTATTTAACGTTGATCAAACATCTAAAGGAATGGTTTTACTTATGCTTCATGACCTGGATTGGATTACTTTCATGGGTTGGGGAGTAAGCCAAGCAGCCATAACAGGAAGAACCCTTAAGAGGCTGCTCGCGGGAGATTAGGAGGTAAGTGTAGAGGACGTAGGAGAGGGGAAATTTACAGCACCCAACGTTCTTTACCAAGCACCCATGCTGGTAATAACGTGGGCTTGCGCTGCTTAAATTTAGTGATCTCACGAGAACTGGTGTGTCCAACGCAACTTGGCTGCACCTGTTATCTGTTTCCTGGCGAGTGGGGGAATGGACTAGTTATCGTTCTGTTGTAGAAACGACCTGAGATCAGTTCCCACCTCTGGAAACGGAGATCAATTCCCACCTCTCGAAAGGCCTGCATGCGGAAGCATGACAGTATCAACCACCGTTGGTCTACCGCTCCATTTCTCCTTAGAGCTTTCAATTACTTTTGGGACAATGCAAAATAGTGTTAATCATTAGGCGAAAGACATATTTGAATGTTCTCATATGCCCCAAAGGGAGCATTGGTCAGTACAGAATCCAGTCTACAACAATAAAGTCAAAAACAATCTTATGATTTCCAGATTCAAGAGTAAAGGCTTAACAGCCTTTCACTCAGCCACACTGTTGACGTCCGGTGCGGAATTCTCAAGACAGGATGACCAACCTGCCTACCGACATGACTACAGAGAGAGAACCTAAGAGAATAGGGCTGTTGGAGATAGAGTACGTTTTAATTCGTTGGTGTTTTAGGGACCTTCAACTACAAAAGTCATTACAGCTTCGTCCACTGCATAGTTCCAATACATAATCTGCACAAACACTATGCTGTTACGATGATTTTTGGGCATTGTAGTACCCGGTGTTCCTAAGAGGTCACCCATGCTAGTAACAGCTGGGTTTGCGTTGCTTAACTTCAGTGATCAGACGAGAACTGGTTAGTCCAACGCATTACAGCCGCTCTCCTAAGTATTGGTGAAGGACAAGATAGGAGTTGACTCGATCTTTGACAAGGATTCTTTCGGTAGGGAGGGAAGTTTGAGGTGTGCCTTTTTAGAGAATGGCCCCGAGTGGTGTTTAAAATGCCACCACTGCACGTAAAAGAAACGATCTACTACGGTCGGTAAATTTCCCAGAGGTCTGCACTCTAAGTATCAGGAAAGGAAAAGATTGGAGTTAGCTCATAGGAGATATGTTGTTGTCCCTTGGTCAAGAGTGATACTAAAAGATTGATCACGATTAGTCCTAAGCCCGGATTGACAAATGACGTCCACGGGAACTTCAACATTGACGAAGGAATTCATGGGTTCATATGAACTGTTACAAGTCTGAAGTTCATCTAGAACGATATGAGTCCACGGGGTATTGTAAGCTGGCTACAAGTAAATCCACTGGCCTCATCTGGTCTGACACAACGAGTCTTCCAGCTCCTCACGAACGACAAAAGATGTTCATGGGCTCTTCTAAACTGATACCGAAGGATACGGGATCGTCTTCACCGCGAATGAGCCCGTGGGCTCATCTGATTCGGTACACTGACTCTACAAACTCCTTAAGACTGACAGAAGGTGATCGCAGCCGTGAATGAAAAGGTGTTCACGTGTTCTACTAGACTAAAAAGGTGTTCACGGGTTCTACTAGACTGAAAAGAGGTCCACGAATTCTACTAGACTGACCAGGAGTCCAAGGGTTCAACTACACTGAAAAGGTGTTCACGGGTTCTACTATACTGAAAAGAGGTCCACGAGTTCTACTAGACTGACCAGGAGTCCACGGGTTCAACTACACTGAAAAGGAGTCTATGGATTCTTCCAGAGAATCTAGACTGATAAAAGACTCCATCAGTTCATCTGAACTCGAATCACCGTGCTGCGCTAGAATGATAAAAGGAAACTATGACTCAATGCTCTCTTGTTGACTGTAGGTTAAATTGTTACAACGAGTTCATGGGCTCGTTTTAGACTGCAAAACACGAGCCCAAGGGCACTTTACGACGGTTACAATGAACTTAACAGCTCTCTCAAATTGTTAAATAGTTACAACGAATTAAAGAGTTCTTTTGGACTGCCAACACGAGACCATGGGCTCCTTAAGACGGTTACAATGAACTCAAGAGGTCTCCCAGACTGTTCGAAAGAGACTATGGGTACCTTCAAAACCTTTGCAATGCGTCCATGGACATTTTAGACCGCCAAAACCAGTCCAAGGGCTTTGAGATCGTTAGAGGGAGTCTGCGGGCTCTCTTAGACTAATTACCTATCCCATGCGCAGTTCTAGATGGAAGAAGTAGTCCACGGACTCTTCTACCCTGACAAACGGGGTCCTGAGTTAGTACTAGACAATCATACGGACCATTGACAAGAAAAAAATGATGTTAATGAATTGAAGATAGCAAGGTAGTCACAATGATCCATTACGGAAGCTGAGAAGGAAAATGTAAACGGTTGTCAAGGTCCATTAGTAGATTTGAGAGTGCTTGGTTATTCCTGCCCTGAAAGGTTAAAAGTAACGACTACTGCAATCAAATAATTTTCTTCAAATAATTTACTGTACAAATTAGATCTTTAGAGGATCAAATCATTCTAGTGGTTTAGATTCCCAAACGTTAGAAACCTAAAGGGCAGAAATGGGATCACGGAAAGAGAAAAAAGAGCATTTTCCAAATTCGATCTTGAACGTCATATCTAATTTATTAATTTTTTTTATTTTCTGCCTTCTGGAAAGGGCCTGCTGTTAGGTTTTATCCATCAATGGTAATAAATCTTTCACTTGTCAAGAAACTATTTTTTACAACAAGTTTCCAACCGCGGACTAGGATCGAAATGCACAAAAAAAAGCTCTCCTCTGAAAGAGTAGAAAAAGCTATATCTATGAATGATATTACTGAAAAGAAATTCTGCCAATAAGCGATTAAGACAAAAAATAATTTCCAGGATATAGAAAAATATGGCTAAAAACATGAAACAACAAGAAGAAAATTCCACTGTTCTAAACCATCAACAACAACCGCAGTCGAAAGCAAACATAGGCAAACAAAACAGCACCGAACTTTTCAATACTCACGGGAAGAATTACATTCTACGTTTCTAAAGGGAATTCTGCAATCAATCTTAAAATATATGCCCTATGTAAACGCGAAGAGATCCATTTATCAGATCTGTCAAATCTACTCAACCAAATCCAAGTGGCAAACAAGCAAACATATAAGACAAAAAAAAAACAATAATAAACATCGTTCCCATGTCATAATTCCATAGAGTTGCAAACATTTTTGTTTTCGACAGTGAAGATAAAAACCTCATTAGGGCAGTCACACACTGGCAACAGTCTCGGTGATTAAATAATTAAGTCACCTGAAAGCTACCCGGTGTTCTACCAAGCGACCACTGGCGACTAAATACTGGTAGTTGCTTTCGTCAGCTTCAAAATGCATTTCGTCGAAACTGCATGCGTTTGTGCCCTTCTTTTAGGAAAGAAAAAAAAAATAAAAAATGTTGGGTCCATCCGAAGATTACCAGCAGGCTTACATATGGACAGTTTTATAAATTATTTAACACCACACCATTTAGAATTCTACCTGAATACTCTTTATGTCTTCGTTTTGTTGGTGCTTTTACGTGTGTTAGGAGTTACAGCTATGGTCGGCAACCGGCCGCGGAAAAAAACTGTCCAATATATCACCCTTGTGTCCATTCAGAGGGACAAGATGGGTACCCGACCCTGCCGTAGGCGGGAAAAGGATTAGGAATGGCTTGCTTTGTTAGCGTTTTACGGCCCTTCAACTACAACGTCATTAGAGCCCGGTCCACTGGATAGTTCTAATGCAGAGGCAGCACAGACACCAAATTAATGCGACGATTATTGGGAACTAGCAGTACTCAGTATCCCAAGCGGCCATCCATCTTAGTACTAGCTGGGGTTGCCTTTATTTCTCAGCGGCCCATGAAGATAATCTGGACCTCGATTTATCAGCAAGGCAGTTGCACCATTAAGTCGGTAGCCAGTTACTTAAAAATGCCGTCCAAAGGATCGCCCGATCGAGCACCCGACCCTGTCACAGGCTGGAAAAGCGTTAGTAATGATGGCAATGATTTTTTAAAATGCCCAGTGGCATCTCCTCAAAAAATAAACAACTATCAGACATTTCAAAAGTATGTTTAGACGCCATGCAAAGTAGAAGTGAGGCGGAAATAGTTTTAGTAACAACTGGTGTGCTTTGGTTCTAGTTGTGACCTGATAAGAAGCCAAAATCTTAGTTCCCCCCTCCCCCAGGGAAATCACCAAAGGTTCCCCCTCTTCATTCCGCCGTCCCTTTCTATACATTTCGCATTATAGACTAAAAATATTGAACCAACAACAATAACAACAAAAAAATTACATCAATCAGCACACTTCCTATTCATGAAATATAATACATTAATAACATTAATAACAATGCTGCCGTAATACCATTCTTATTAATCCCTACACCAACCTTCCACATTCCTCCTGCCACAATTAAAGTAGGCTTTTTCAATAAATTCTTCATTGTAGTTGTTACTTGCTAATGTGCCCTAGGTAATTTTTCACAAACCTAACTTGTAGGGAAGAATGAGAGAGAGCAAGAGGAGAAACTTGTGTGTCTATGCGGCACGAGGTTGGTTCCATTCTCCTCCCCCTTCCACTTAAAGCATCCTGATCTAATTTGATTATGTTCTTCCCATCAAAAAGCAAATATAATGGAGCTGCCTTTTGCTTGTAAACTCATAAGCAAAAATAAATTCTATCCATCAATCACTTAAACGGCAACAATGGCAATTGAGGCACTAATGGATTATTCAACACTCTGATGAAGGCAGAGATGAAAACCGGAAAGAGACCAGGGTTCACACATCTACCATCATTTCAATGCAAAATATGTAGACTAGGCAAAGCAATTAGAAGACGAGGATGACGTTGGTAGGGAGTAGAGGGGGGTTATGCAATAGATTTTTTTCATGTCCCTATTGAGTTTCTTACATTTCAGCCTAGATATTTGCCCCTCCTTCCCTGCCGTACACGAACACTAACAAGGCAGGAAAGAGAGAGAGGGGTATACTGCAGGGTTCTGATACAAACTTCGACAATGGAAGACACGGGAGAGGGGGGGAGAAAGCGGGGTAGGAGTGGGAAATGACGACACAGAGTAAGAGAGTGAGAGATCTGAACGTATATGGAAAGGGTAACACCACACCTTCTCCCCCGTTCCTCAAAATAAAGGGGCAAAAAGAAAAATGCTCCTCTTTTTCATATGCATTCCACGTTATTAAATTCATATTGGGGAGAAAAGCTCTTGAAATCACTCTCATGCGTAACCAGTAACAATAATGTCCAGAATCTCTAGAGAATATTAACGACATCAGGCAAACAATTGAGCGACAAATAATTCATCTTCAGCGTTGAAATTCGGCTAAACAATTGTAGGAAATGTGTCATCTAGATTTTTTTGCCTATCTAAGAAAACAACAATACTGTTCGCATGCCACTACTAAATCAAGTTTTACACATGATGATGATGATGACGATAACGAATGCCCCAAATGTTGAGTCGATAAGCAGAACAATAGAATTTCAGAAAATAGAAAGAAGGGATCCTGCAGACATTTGAAGCTAATGTTGGAAATAGCAATGAACTTCCATTTTAAACAAATCAACAAGTTCTGTAGTGTCAGAGAAAGAAGGAGGAACGATTGCAGATGAGAAGAGTAAAACTCGAAAAGACAAGATTAGAAACGAGAGGAAAGCGACCGGAGAGGAAGGTGAGGAGGGACAGAGGACAGAAGAAAAGATAGGAAGAGGAGAGAAGAGAGCTTTTTATCAACAAGTTCTGTAAAGAGTCCGAGAGAAGAGATGCGATAGATGAAGAGAGAAGAGGCGAGGAGGAGAGGCGAGAAGAGAGGAGAGGCGAGAAGAGGGGAGAGGCGAGAAGAGGGGAGAGGCGAGAAGAGGGGAGTGGAGAAAATAGAAACAAAAGGTGAGAAAAGAGAGAAGAGGTCAGAGAAAGGTGGAGAGGAAGCAGAGAGGAGAGGAGAGAAGATAGGGGGCAGGAGAAAGGAGAGAGAAGATGAGAGAAAAGAGAGGAAAGAAACGGGAGGAGAACAGAGGAAAGAAATGGGAGAAGGGCAGAGAAAAGAAACGGGAGGAGAACAGAGGATAGAAATGGGAGAAGCTGAGGAAAGAAAAGGGAGGAGAGCAGAGGAAAGAGATGGGATAGGAAAAAGACGACTAAGGGCAGAAAAGGAGAATTTTCGGTATGTTAGTGATTTAAGGCCCTTCCACCACAAGGTCATTAGAGTGCCGTCCATTGGGTAGTTCTAATGCAGAGACTGCACAGACTACACTAACGCGACGATTTTTGGGCATTAGCGCCCACTCATGTCAGTACTACCTGGGGTTGCGCTGCTTAACTTCAGTGATCAGACGAGAACTGGTGCGTCCAACGCAATTCGCCGGTCCCTAATGCGAAGATTTCTGGGTATTAGTGGTACCCAATTTTCCCAAGCGGCCACGCATGTTAGTACTAGCTGGGGTTGCGTTGCTTAACTTCACGGATCAGACAAGAACTAGTGTGTCCAACGCAATAAGCCGCTCCCGAGAAGAGGAGAATGAAGAGACCAGAGAGAGGAGTAATTAGAGTGATGTGCGAGGAGAAAGGAGAGATCAACGGGAGGAGAGGGATAAAAGGGAGAGAACAGAAAGAAATGAGATAGATAGAAATGAAGAGAGAAGTTAGTCAATGACTGTATTTAAATGTCCCCAACAATTTTAAACTGCAACACACACACAATTTCCGATATACGCCACAACAACAATAACGTCATTATTTGATAAATGCGTCACTTACAGTTTTCATGTCGCCGATAGTAACCATATCCGGTTTGACATCTTGAAAGTCGATGCACTGCGACCCGAGTGACAGCCACCTAGGAGGACTTGGACTAATGCTAGTTGCATTCTGACATGTACTTTTCACGGTACACCTGAAAGAAAAAAAAAAACATTAATGTGTTAATTCGCCATATTTTTAGCCACAACTTTTAAAGCAGAAAAATTGAAATTGGGAGGAGACGTAACAGTCTGCCTCGATAGTTCTTAGGTTTAACTGCGTGAATCCTTAGTTTCAAGATCGATCATCAGTGAGCCATACAAAGAATGGGGAGTAAAAATCAGTGAGATCTGTTGTGCCACGCAACACGCAGATGAGCACTTCCAAAATAGAGAAAAATATCCAGTTGGTGTAGTTAGCCCTTCCTGGTACCGGTAACCGAAATTTTTCCCTCCGAATTCAGTACCTCAATGACTTGAGGTATTAAAGTTGACAGCCGCTTCCACAAAGCTATTGTCCAATATATTTTAATAGTTTGTCCGTGTGTACTGGAGTCCCAAATGGATACTCGACCTAGTCATTGGCAGGAACAACGATGAAACAACTATTTGAAGTAGCCAATTATAAATTCCGGTGCATGGATAGAGTAGATACCGTCCATACGTGCCAATGGGACAAAATTAGGTACTTAACCCTGTCAAGGTTGGTGACGTGGGCATAATTAGAGGAAAAGGAAGTTCTGGCTAGGACCCTCACAGGAATATAAACAATAGGTATCAAAGAGAGGGGTACGTGGCACTGAATTGCTGCGCAGGAAAGAGTAAGATGCACAGAGAAACTCACACTGCCATAGGCAGGGTAAGGGTACGACAATAATTATCACAATTAACCCTCTTGCCCACGAGAGGTGGAGTGCCCATTTTAGTTAATCTGTTGCACGGTATTGCAAGATGAGTCAGTTTATTTATTGTTTTTGCCGTTGGGACACTATTCCTCCAGTGCGGCGGTGCTAGGGAGCGAGCTCCTTAACCTCGAAGCTTGGCAGGGCTACACGTATATTTTACCTCATGCATAGTAGGGGTTCTTTGACGTGCAGATGACCTCATACACATCATACAGAACTGGGGCTTTCCTACGCAATGGAAGGCGCACTAGGATCGAACCTGGAACACATCTCATGAGTTCAGTACACCTCAGTCACCGCGAATTGGGTCTGATTATGGATGAGACATTTTATGTCTTTGGTAGAGGAATTACAAGTGCACACTGAGTGCCGAAGTCCCGGCTATAACAAACATCCCTACCAATGTCTTCTGCACACCACCCCAGAACCATTTATCACACTACTTCAGGCTAGATCTTTTACTGTGCCTTTAGGGGCTTCACTGGTGCATAGGACGCTTCTCGGTCCATTTTAATTTTCTTTTTCACGTAGTGTCTTAATATATTGGGAGACAATGTCCCAGGCGTCCCAGGTGAAGGTGTTAACGGTTAGGAGATGCAGATGCGCATCCAGCGCTGTGCGCTGGGTGGCTCACCTGCCTGTGATGGGCGTCATCGTCCATCCCTGGGCTGAACGGGCATTCAGCAGAGCTCGCTTTTCACATCTTACGCAGCGATCCAAGCGCCTACTGCCAACCTATGGCCTCAAGCCTGCGATCAGTCAAGCAGTCCAAAGGATACCAGACTAGTTTGTTTTGCTGCCGTTTTAAGACCCTTCAACTACAATAGTTAACGGAGCCCCGTCCACTGCGTAGAATGGTAGAGTGGTTTACGGAAGTTTCGCCCCCGACGTTTCGCCCCCGATATTTCGCCCCTGAGTACTTTTCGCCCCCACACATTTCGCCCCTCGGATGTTTCGCCCCTGGGAGGGTAAATGGCCGGTTTTTTGGTGCGCTGTTTACTGTAATAATATAGTTAGGGCAAACGACCTAACGTAAAACTTGAAATGTAAAATTTACGTCGTCAAAGTGTTTTAAGTGATGTTCGTCTGCTAAACTGTACTTAAAAAATAGCGGCAGCGTCGATGCTGAAAACGACCAACGTAAAATGTGGCGCATGCGCGTGCCGCTACCTTATGTCCGAAAATCAAACGGATTCGGTAAACATATAGCCTAAAACGCGTCGATTTGTAGGGCCTAGTGCTTTTTTTTTTAATTAATATCGGTTTTTTAATTAGGTGGTAAAATGAATTAACGGATATTTAGAAATTTGAGGCTGTCCCCAAACAGAAATTTATCAATGATTCAACATGCCGTGAAAACACAGGCTGCCCCTTATATACTGCTGCATCACGAAGTACAGGTGTCATGCAGAGCAAACGTGGTTGTAGGAGTAATGCATTATTCGGCAAGTGCCACAGTGTTGCGTACCAGTCGGGCAACACGACTTAAAATTGACATGCCCTAACTATAGCTACGTAAAACGTTAACGTAAAAAATTTTAAGTATGCTCAGTTTTACGTTTACGTCGTTTGCCCTAACTATCTAATAATTTTAATAAAATAAAAAAAAAACACAAACATTAAGCAAGACTGTCACATAAAAAAAAATGCAAACATAAACTAAAATTCGAAATTGTAGGCTATGC
This sequence comes from Trigoniulus corallinus, assembly GCA_013389805.1. NCBI lineage: Eukaryota > Metazoa > Arthropoda > Diplopoda > Spirobolida > Trigoniulidae > Trigoniulus > Trigoniulus corallinus. The sequence continues at coordinate 5,466,208 of JAAFCE010009109.1, forward strand.
ATTCAGAAAGTCGATTAAATTTCTATCGCTGATGTCCTCCACAATGCGTAGAATTCTTGTCGAAATTGCTGAATTTTTACCTTACCTATTCCTTGAAACACTCAGAAAAAGGTCCATACGAACAATGCTGTTTTCCACGTAAAAACAGAATAACCAAAAAAACCGGCCAAAATATGATAAAAATGAAGGGCTGGCTCTAATTTACACTATTTACGATATTTACGCTGGCATTTTACCTTACCTAAAACAGAATAATAAAAATTAACAAAAAAAAAAAAACGGCCATTTGCTCTCCCAGGGGCGAAACATCCGAGGGGCGAAATGTGTGGGGCGAAAAGTACTCGGGGGCGAAACGTCGGGAGCGAACGTTCCGGATACCTGGTAGAGTCGTAGACTCTGCATTAAATCGTCGTTACGACGATTAGAGTATTAGAAGTATCCAGTGCTCCCAAGCGGTTTTCGTTCGTACGTTGGAGTTTTGGGTCCCTTCAACTGTAAAGTTATTAGAGCCCCGTCTATTAAGTAGTTCTAATGAAGGGACTGCACAGATACTTCACTAATGCGGCAATTTTGGGTAATAGCGGTACCCAGTTTTCCCAAAAGGCCACCCACGTTAGTACTAGCTGGGGTTGCGTTGATTGACATCAGTGATCAGACGGGAACTTGTGTATCCAAGGCCCTAAGCCGCTCCCTTCCCAAGAGGTCACGCATGCAAGTGCTAACTGGGGTTGCGTTGCTTACCTTCAGTGATCAGACCAGAACTGGTGCGCTCAACGCAAAATACAGCCTCTATACGAGACTAGAAACGTGAAATTCGCAGGTTCAAGAGCGTCGTAAGGAAAACGCATTCCAAATAACTCATAATCAGGTTACCCCTTTTAGTCACCACCTGGCGAGTTCTGAAGAGCAACGGCGGGAACCAATAACACGGAATATTAACGGCAAATCACATGTTCAGGTGTGAACGTACCACCACTTTTCACAATGAGGGAGTGCCCCTGATAAGGCGGAACAATGCACGACCTTGATAGTCTGCAATGTGTTTGAGCGCATTGATGGAACCAGTACGGACAGAGCGCCGCTAATCAATTGTCAGTCGACGAAATTCTCTACGGCAAAGGTGCCACGGAGAACCGCTACCCTCACCCCACCTTAAAAGCAGACTTTTGGGCGAACCATTTTTTTCTGCTTTTCGCATAAAAAATCAAATTCGGGGAAAGGAAAACGAAGAAGCTTCACATCGACCTCCATTGCTGTCATGATTAAGTTCGCGTGATTGCCGCTGGTAACGCCACAGGTCGTTTTAATGGTGTTATTGACCTGATAGTGGAGCTAGCTAAAAGTTTTTTCATTATTTCGTTAACCATATTACAAGGCGGTGGATAACTTCTTTTTTGGTTTAGATTTCCATCACCTGACTTGAAATAGCTTCGTTACTTGTCAAAATTGAATATAATACGCCATAATCAACGTCTACGGCGGAAAGAAGGCGACACCAGTCAAAGGAACAACCAAGTAGTTAGGATTGAAAGGAGAAAAGAGGCTAGAGGGATGCTCACTTACACTTCGTCATTTTAGTGCAGAAATTAAATAATATCGCTTATTGAACAGGTTCTAAAGCCCAAAAAGTTCTCTGGCGGCAAAGTAATACATGTAAATTATAAGTGTTGAAATTTCTGTGCAAACACGTTTGCTGTACACATCATTTATTTCTTTAAGGAGGTCGAAGAGAATGAGAAAAAATGGCGAAAAGGAGAGGGGGTTAATTATAAAGTCAGGAATTTTCAAGAAAAAAAATGAAAGATAATGAGTGAAGTACGTTCAAAAGAAATTGCAAATTATTCTTTAGACTCTCCTCCATCCCCTTCATTGAACCACTAAAGTGACTGTTGAACACTTTAATTCGATTATCACTCGATAGGGGCAGGACAGTCATTCCCATGTATTTTCAACCAGACATCATACAGCCGACAGTTATAGTTTTCAAGTGGCAATAACTTTTTAAATTAACGCTATCATTCGAATGCTTACAACAACATTTACCGTGCGTAAATGAATATTATATATCCAATTAACAGTATTTATTACGAAACATTTGCACATTACAAAAATATAACTATTGTCGAAGATTCAGATAGCAAATACATGGTAAAGCTCGTGCTGCCCCCATCCAGTGAAGTCGAACTAAGGCTGTTCAGTATACCATGCAAAACATACATTCGCCGGTTGCACTTAAAGGCTCCCTCACACCAACGCGAAACAATCGCAGTCGCAGCGGAATTTTCGCCACAAGAACACGCACCGAACAGAAGCACGCGCTGCGACGAGGTGGATTCGCCTTGATATGCACACCAACGCGTCAGTTTAGTTATTTGTTGACCAGCTTGTTCTCATTAATTCTATTATTTTTTAGGTGAACGCCATCTTGTTCTATCGAAATTCGAACAACGATGACGACTGAAGTCGTGCCATGCAGCGATTGTAAATAATTTAAATAATTCGCTGCACTTTCGCAACCGCGGGCGCGATACATTCGCTGCGGTGTACACATGACCATTGCTCGTCATGGGTAGAGTTTTGATGCGAATAATTCGCCACGAAAGATCCGCTGCGACTGCGATGTTTCGCGTTGGTGTGAGGGAGCCTTAATGCTGCAGTTTTATGAACGTTTAACATCGACCAAAGGCCTATGGACTAATTGTTCCCTTGGGGGTGTACACAGACCTGGTTGGACAAATGTGTTCCAGGTTCCCCCCCCCCCCCCCCCCCGCCGAAGCGAGCAGCCCCCAGCGCGACTTTCGTCCGAAGGGAAGTTTGTGGTGTGTGTGCTATGTTACTAGCACGTAAAAGAATCCCTTAACAAAAAGCAACTCCTAACCCCTTCCCCTCCTATGGCAGGCTCGGGTAACCATCTTGTCCTTCTGAATGAATACAAGGGCTATATACCGGAATAGGACAGCGTTTATCCGCAGCAGGTTGCCGAAAAACGTTGCAACCCCCTATGCTTATTTATCGTGGGTCTACTGTTGGTTGGGTCACTCCACCGACGCCAGAGGGGGGGGGGGCGAGCTTCTACATCAGGAAATTTTGCCTCATGTACCCGTTGTATAGTAGAGAGGGTTGTTTGGCGTGCAAATGCCATCGTACACCATACGGGACCTCGGTATTACTTCTCATTAGAAGGACGACAGACTCGCGGCCTCTCTATCGCAGCTGAAAGAAGCCAACCCATTTAAGTCTAGTATCGAACCTAAAACTTCTGACGCAGTTACCGAGCATGCTAGCCACCGCGCCACCGAGGCGAGATAAAAAAACTCCTTACTAAGCGGAATAAAATATAACTGCAGGAGTGCAAGCTCATCCTAATAATAAATATCATACAGGCTGCTGATAAATATCACCGGCCCTGACGTAGAAGTGTTAGTGACAATGGCGTAGAAAGGGTTCTTTAATGCACAGAAGAGTTTCGTACCTATTGCATCCGGTTGCCGACCTAATGCTGCCCCTCCACCCTTATTCTCTAAATGACGCGCCGCCGTACTGTATTCGTGGGGGCGATGCAGTTCATCGACTCAAGGATACAAGATGGATATTGTCAACTTATGCAAGCAACTTCTAACGCCGTTCCCATCTATAGCAGGATCGGGTACCCATCTTGTTCCTTTGAATGGGCCCAAGGGCGAATACTGGACAGTGTTTTCCACAGCCGGTTGCCGACCACAGCTGCAACCTCTATGCTTATATTTATACTCTATCTACTGTTCGTTGGAGCGCTTCACCGACGCCAGGGGGGGGGGCGAGCTCCTACACTTAGAAATTTTGCCTCAACTACCCGCTGCATAGCAGCGAGGGTTCTTTTACGTCGTACACATCGTACACCCCACGGGACCTCGGTTTTACTTTTCATCCGATGGAAGGAGAACTCGGGGCCTCTCTCTCTCACCCGAAAGAAGCCAACCCATTTCAGTCCAGTATCGAACCTAGAACTGCTGACGCAGTTACCTAGGGTGCTATCCACTGCGCCACCGAGGCGGATTTTAGTTGTTATAATAAAGGAACCCAAATAAACTTCACTTTAGGAAACTAAAATGGCGAGGAAGGGGGCGGGGGTTGTCTTCAGACGAATCAAGAACGATGATTCATTTTGTAATAACTGTCACATTTAAAGCAACCCCTCCCACCTCTCTTAGTGATCACAAAATAAATTCATAGGGTTATAATATCAATAAAAAACTGTCCCCTTCCTTTAATGCTCCATTTCTTATAGTTGGAATGATCGAATTACGTTCAAAAGCTAATACACAGAATTGATCAAGGCATCAGTCAGTTCCGTGAAGCTCCTCCGAGAGGCCAGTTTCAAAAACCGAATACAGTCGAGAAACAGACGGGGCTACACTTACCGACACGGGGTGGTGCATATCGTCATAGGCAGTAGTAACAATGATAATAATTCAATCAAATAATAGCAACAAAAAATAATAATAGCAAACGGTTTTATTAATTTACCGAAAAATGACGATGAATCATTCTGCTCTCTCGCCAACATTTCAAGAGAAGCGGGGTAATGGCCAAAGAAGAGAAGAACCCACCCAAAAACGACTTTGATTTGAATCATCGTCATTCACTAATCTGCATTTCATTTCGGCATTCAAACTAAGCACATCAAACTAAATGATGTGTAAATAAACGTTCTAGATTCAAACGCAAATCATCAGCATCATATTCTTATCCCGCCTGTGGCAGAGACGGGTCGGCGGTTTCTAGCCCTCGACTCTCGCCTATCTCCCAATAGGTCCCCGTCAACACCACACTATACCATGTCCTTACGGACAACCCGCTCCTAGGTCTCCTTTGGTCTCCCTTTGCTCCAGGTGCTTCCAACCACTTGCATTCCTGCAATGAACCTAACGAGCTCCCCCTTCGTTTAGCGTGTCCAGGTCACCTCAATCTGCTTTCCCCATTCTTTACGTGATGTCCCCCACCCCAGGCTACCTCTTGCATACCCATTCCTAATTCTATCAGCTCTTGACACCCCACACATGTACCAGCAGCATTCGCATTTCGGCTACTAGCATATAGCATAGCGGGCCTAACCACTGCCTTTGGGACCCTCCTATCCCACAGGACTCCGCTTCCCTGTCTCCACTAAATCCGAATCAATCTCCCCGTTGCTTTGCAAAACTCATCCCAAGTACTTTACCTCTTGCATCGTTCGTTCGTTGGTGTTTTAGGGCCCTTCATCTACAAGGGTATTAGAGCCCCGTCTGCAGTAATACTAGTGGATCCTTCGAAAGGTTTGGTGGCAGAATATCGGCTAAGTTGGAAACCGGAAATTGCTGCCATGGGATGGGCAAATACTGTACCCTTAGTATTCGAGGGAAACATACGCACCAACAATCTTATATCGCAAGCAGACTAACAACGAGATTTGAGGAAAATCCCTTTGGAAATTACTTACTGTAGAACTTGTGACAAGATGCGATGTGTCTTTCCTAATGGCCTCTTACAGTTCTACACCGCCCGGGGATGGATCGCTCTCCGTAATAAATCCTACTCCATCACTCACTACCCATTTATCAATTGAAAAACGAAGTTCCATCACTTAGCATTTACATGTTGTATTCCGCTAGGAAATCCTCAGAATTTGAATGAGCCCTATTGAATTGATGTTCATGTATATAAATATTCATAACTTCTAGACATCATCTAAATTTGTACAGTATTGATTGACAAGGGAAAGAGAGGGGGGTCAAGTTGAAATTTTCCTGCTTGAGGGCACAAGTACCTTCAACCACAGTACTAAGTCAGTCACGACAAACTTTGCCACAAACAAAAACTGTAATGTTTCTTCTTGCGTTACTAACTCAATTGCTAACTTGGCCACTGCATGAACCATTCGTCGAAGCAATAAAACGCTCGTGGCGCTCTTTACCATTCTCTGAACCTTACAATCAAAGGCTGTATTGTGCTCGTCTCTAATTCTTCAAGAAACTTTCCTAACCCTTTTCCCGCTTTTGACAGAATTAGGTACTCTAGAGCCACCGAAAGCACAGGTGCGAACTTTTGGACAGTTTTGTTACACAGTTGGCTGACTGAATGCTGCACCCCTTACCTTAACGATGTACTGTAAAAACTACGGGGGAGCGGCTGTATTGCGTTGGACACCTTCTCGTCTGGTCATTGAAGTTAAGCAAAGCCAGTGTCTGTGCAGATTCGACATTAGAACTACGCAGTACAGGGGGCTCTAATGACCATTGCATTGACTGATTTATCTATTGGCGTTTAAGGGTCTTTCAACTACAAAGGCCATTAGAGACCCGTTGCTCTGGAGAACAGATTTCATATTTTTGTTTCGTTGCTGTTGGACACGCCAGTTCTCGTCTGATCACTGAAGCTAAGCAACGCAACTCCAGCTAGTAATAGCATGGGTGACAGCTTGGGACAGCGTAGCGTCTGAGCGAACTCGGCATTCGAGTTACGCAGTGGACAGGGCTCAATTGGCCTATGGAATAGGAGAGCCCTCAAAACACAAACGAAACAAAAACCCTCTGCTCCTCAATACTCCCACACTGCCTGTCTCAGGACATTATCGTAGACCTTCTCCAAGTCAATGAATACTGCATGCAGCTCCTTCATGACTGCCCTGTTTGTCAATCGTCTGCCGTTCTATTGTGGACCTACCACGCATCAACCCGATCTGACACTAGTTCTATCCCGGAGGAGGTATTGAATTACTCTTTCGTCGGACAAGACAACAAGTTTTACATCTACCGTCTTGAGCGCCATATAACTTTTCAGTAAAGACGAAAACTTATTTAACAAATTATACGTTTCTTGAAGGAGAAAAGGGCAGAGACAGAGTGAGAGTGGGGGGTGTAGGGACGTGGAAAAAGTTCTTCACAGGACCACTTTTCCAACTGGTCGATTATTGAGTCCCAATCCACAGATCAGTTTCCCCTCCTCTAAAAAATTATTGAATTATAACGTTACTTTTTTATCGGTTATCCCACTTAATGACCATACATGACATCTGATCAAAGAAAGAAGTAAAAAAAAAAAAATTGGGGGAGAGGAAATGACGTCTCCCTGACCATCAACTATTTTTATTCCTTGATAAGCGATTGCACTTCACATTTTTTATCAATACAGGAACAAAAACGAGAAAATCCAATTATCTGTCTAGAGTCCAAGAAAACCCATTTCTCTTAAGGCTACTAACTACTACTGCCTTTACTCAACAGAGGTTTTGGCAAGCGACCACGAAACTCCTTATCTTCCTTCTCCCCAAGCTCTTCATTTTTTCTGCTCTTCCTCCTTCAACCACCCGCCGCCATCTTTCTACACCGAACATAGTCTTAAGTTTCCCCGTAGTCGAAATTGGCTCACCCTAAGTGGTACAAACTATTGAAAGAAACAGGAGGCAACTATAAATTTCTGAAAACTGAAAGAAAAAACCTTATATTTATGACTGCAAGCTATGAAATGACGACAACAACAACAACAACACACCAGTCAAGAATTTGGGAAGACAGAAACAAGGGGTCAAACAGGAACCACACTTCCCAAATCAATGTGAACTTGCAAGTTAATTCAATATGGAGAGCAGTGAAGTTTTACATCAACCGTTACTTAAAGGACCTCTACAATCTAAATCATCGACGAGTTCTTCACTAGATGAGAAACCTGAGGCATGGCAGCAGTAATCAAATATCAACTCAAAACGGTATTGCTGAACCCCCATTTTGGGGGATCGGGAGACGGTGATCACCGGACCCGCCCTGGTGGCGCAGACGTAGTGTTCGATTATTGTGCCAGTGGTACTGGTTCGACATGTAAAAGACCCTTTCTCCTACGAAACGAGCAGCAATTCCTAACCCTTTTCCAGCCGATGGCAGGGTCGGTTACCCATTTTGTAGCTCTGAATGGACACAATGACGATATATTGGGCAGTATTTTTTCGTAAACGGTTGCCGACCAAAGTCTACTGCTCGTTGAGGAATTCCACCGATGCCAAACTGTGGGGGCGAGCTCTTACACCTGGAAATCTTGTCGCATCTACCCGTTGCAGTAAGGGCTCTTTTACGTGCAAATGCCATCGTACACCACCAGGATTTCGGTTTTCCTTCTCATTCGAAGACGGCACACTCTGGGCATCTCTCTCGCCCGAAAGAAGCCAATCCACATACGTCCAGCATCGAACCTAGAAGCATTCACGCAGTTAAAGAGCACGGTACCGGCTGCACCACAGATGCAGGATATAGGCCTACTAAGCAACGAGTAAATCAGGCAAAATTCCCAGGTGTAGGAGTTCGCCTCCTTGCGTCAGAGGAGTGCTCCAACTAAACAGTAGGCGGACGATTATAAGTCAGCATAGAGGCTGCAGCTTACGTGGCAGTCAGCTACGTAAAGAATGCGGTCCAACAAATCGCCCATCTGTCGCATAGGGACAAAAATAGGTACTCGACCTTGTCATAGGTGGGAAAAAGGTTATCAGTTACTTTTTTCATATCCTTCTATAATGTCTTCGAGTGGCTGAATTGCGTTCGACACACCAGTTCTCGTCTGATCACTGAAGTGAAGAAACGAATTCCAGTTGGTACTAGAATGTGTGACCGCTTGGAAATACTGGGTACTGCTAATGCCCAAAATCGTCGTGTCAGAGCAGACACTGAATTCGAATTATGCAGTGGACGGGGCAGTTCGCGAACAGAAAGACTGCAATTTGTTTAACCGCAAAGACCGTGTAAAGTTTTAAGGATGCGTTTGCAATAGATATTGCATTAGGGAATATGACCAGTATTGAACCTGGCACACCACGAAGTGATAAAGGTGAGACAAACACATCGACGTTGGTGGTAACATGAGTCAGTCTTCAAGAGGCTCTCAATGCACTACTTCAGTTTGAAAGAAGCATTTATTTTTAAAAGTCAAACAGAAATGCAGCACTTGAGATCACTTTCTTTACTTTTAAGAGGTCACAGTAGGGTAAATGACCTAGAAAAAGTGCCGCCATTGCCATAGTGAAAAAGCACCTCCTAAACAGTTTAGTAGCAGCATTCACCCCATTTCTCTCCTCCGTTACTCAAACGTAAGCTGGACATCAACATAGCTATCCATGTCCTCCTGTCGGGTCTGCGAGGTTAAGCTCTCCATTCACACCGCTTACCCCTCCAATATACACAGGAGCAATTCTCATCTGATCACTGAAGTTAAGCAACGCAACACCACCTAGTACTAACAAGGGCGGCCGCTTGGGAACACTGATTACTGCTTATTCCCAAAAATCGTTTCATAAGTGCAGTGTCTTTGCATTCTCTGCATTTGAACTACGCATTGCACGAGATTCTAATGAACTTGAAGGGCCCAAAAGAGAAACAAAACAAAATTCATCCTACACATTACCATGTCCTGCAGTTCAATTGGTTCCCTGGCCTGCTTCGACCTTTCTCGCTTCAATCTGTTTCCCTGCATCCCTGTGTTGGCCTTAATCAGCTGTCAGTAACAGTGTCCCAGTGTCACGCCCTCAAAGGGCGTCTGTTTTTTATTTCGTTGGTGGTTTAGGGCCCTTCAACTACAAGATCATTAGCGTCCCGTCCACTGCGTAATTCTAATGCAAAGACTGCAGAGACACTTTTTGGGTGACGACGATTTTTGGATATTAGCGGTACCAAGTTGCGACGATTTTTGGGCATTAGCGGTTGCATTGTCTAAGTTCAGTGATCAGACGAAAACCGGTGTCTCCAACGCAATAAGCCGCTCCCAGAGTGTCTCCCGGTGAGGTCCGCACCTGCCTTGGTACGCCAGTAGCTCGCGAGCACCATTATTTAAAGTCTCGATGTTTGAACCGTGTTCAAATTACAGAATTCAAGGAATAAATTAGACTGACTCTAAATTAGTCTTCCAGATAGGGTCTTCTATCGGTCGGAAAGGAAAGCTGTTGGTGCCGTGTGGTTTGCATGATACCCGCTACTACCATTGAGACACTCATTTCTACATTTTGATTCTGTTTCGTTGGGGTTTTAGGATCCTTCAACTACAGGGTCATTAGAGCCCCATCCACTGCGTAGTTCTAATGCAGAGACTGCAGACACAACAGTGTCTACACTTCTGCAGACTGCGACGATTTTGGGTATTAGCGGCACCAAGTTTTCCCAAGCGGCCACCCACGTCATTACTTGCTGCGGTTGCGTTGCTTAAATTCCGTGATCAGACGAGAACTGGTGGGAAGACCCGCCACGGTGGCGTAGTGGTTAGCACGCTCGGCAACTACGCCAGTAGTTCTAGATTCGATACTGGACCGTGATGGGTCGGCTTCTTTCGGGCGAGAGAGAAGCTGCGAGTGTGCCTTCTTTCGGATGAGAAGTAAAACCTAGGTCCCCCGTGTGGGTGTACGATGGCACTTGCACGTAAAAGAACCCTCTCTACTACGCAAGGGGTAGATGAAGCAAAATTTCCAGGTTAGGAGCTCGCCGCCCCCTGGCGTCGGTAGCATTCCCCAACGTACACTTGACCGACGATAAATAAGCGTAGGGGTGCAGCTTTGGCCGGCAACCGGCTGCAGAAACAACTATGACCAATATATCACCCTGTGTCTATTCAGAGGGACAAATGGGTATCCGACCCTGCCATAGGCGGGAAAAGGATTGGGAGTTGCTTTTTTGCTGTAGATGAGAACTGGTGGGTGCAAAGCAATAAGGTGCTCCCCTTCCTACAAGTGATGCGTAGAAGCTCGCCCCCTCCACTGGGATTGGAGAAAAAGTGCCGAAAAGGAGAAAATAGCCGGATACACTCGAGGTTATCGCCGGCTTTCCGTTGTTCACCGTTGGCTGAGTGAGAATTCCACTCCATAATTCGACCGTATGGTCCTGGCTTCATTAGATGAAATTAGTAACCGAGTCTGACAAAGACGGAAAAAGGGGTTATGAATTACAGAGGTGAAGTCAAAAATTGTTGCTGGAACTCTTATTTCTTGATGAATGCTAATTTTCTTCGGTTTCATCAACCTTCAATTATATTGAAATAAGTGATAAATTAGATTTTAATATTAGAGTAGAAGATGGCATTTACTTTTGATTACCATTTTTAAAGGAGGAGGGGCTAAAGGAACTACGAAATGTGGTGCTTCCGGTGAACTTATTGAGAAGTGTAATCTTTTTTTCTTTCTTCCCTCTATCCATCTTCGTCTTTCGCAGAAAACTCCATCACTGTGATTATCGTCATTATTAATGCATAAAACTCATTTGCGAGGGTGAACTGCTTGTCTCTTTGCTGAAAATGGCTATCGAATAAAGCGCCACTCTTATTTTCGTCAAGTTGTTCCAGTGAGGAGGTGAAATAGATAAATGAAACTGAAAAATACCCTAAATTTTTATTCTGATAAATTGGAAAAAGTTGACAGTTGAAAATAGGATTGGGGGCAAAAGTCTCTTTCTGCCCTTACAAGTATACGACACTATTTTTTTCTTCATCTATCGCTTTCTTTTTCAGCCATCTTTTCTTTCTCTCTCTTTCTTACCGATTTCCTCTTCAACATTGCCATCACAGTTGTAAGATTGATTCCAAATCAATAAACGACTTAATTGGAAGAGCCAAGTCGTGAAATCTTTCGAGATTGCCAGGACATTGAAATGGTTTCAGTTCCTCTTTAGGACAGTGTACCACGAAAATCGAATAAGAGGCGCACAACATGCGCATGCTCTAGGGTGGGAGAGCGTGCCGGGCAGAGAGGATAGCAATGAATGTATGAACAATAATAGGAGCGGCTGTTTGCGTAAGGGGCACACACACACACACACCCGTCCTCGTCTGACCACAAAAGTTAAGCAACGCAACTCCAGCTCGTACTAACAAGGATGGCCGCTTGGATAAACTGGGTACCGCTAATACCCAAATATCGTCGCATTAGTGTAGTTTCTGTTGCAGTACCTACTGTCTGCTAGTACCCACTGTGCAGATTCTGCATTAGAACTACGCACTGGACGGGGTGCAATGACCATTGATAATCGTAACAGCGTAGTGTTACGACTTTAAGGGGGTGACACTGGGACGCCACATTAGAACTACGCACTGGTTGGAGACTAATAAGCATTGATCGTCGTAACTGCTTTGTGTAACACTGGGACAATGATACACGGGGCGAGCTGCTACTCCTGTAAATTGTTACTTCATTTACCCGTTGCATAGTAGAGAGGGTTCTTTGACGTGAAAATTGCCATCGTACACCAAACAGGACCTCGGTTTTACTTTTCATCGGAAAGATGGCGCACTCAAGGCCTCTCTTTCTCTCACCCAAAGAAGCCAACCCACCTCTGTCCCGTATCGAACCTAGAACCACTGACATAGTTAGCGCGCGTGCTACCCACCGCGCCACCGAGGCGGGTTGTTAGATACATAAATAGGAACAAAATATTTTTAAATAGGGCAAATGTTCAAAACGCCACTTTTGAAAATGGCACGTTAATAATAAGCAAGTGCTGAAATCTTTTGACATTAACCAACACCATACCGACATTCGCCGAATTGACACATCCGACTTCAAACATTTTTTAGATAGTAGTGCTTTGTGAAACTCTTTCAACACTTCATAATAAACGTTAGTGAAATATTTTTGAAATCTTAGTTTCCTTCCACTTGCAACAGCTATATATCAAAGCACATCGAAAAGTGATCTTACTACACAAATTAAGGCAGAACAGTTGCCCATCTTCAACCAGACCCTCGGGGAGCGGCTGTATTGCTTTGGACACATCAGTTCTCGTCTGATCACTGCTGTGAAGCAACGCAACAGCAATTAGTATTGGCGTGGGTGACCACTTGCGAACACTGCGTACTGCTACTACCCAAAAATCGTCCTAAAAGCGTAGTCTGTGCTGATTCTCCATTAAAACTACGCAGGGGACGGGGATCTAGTGACCGTTGTAGTTGAAGGACCTCAAAGCACCTCAAAAACCTCGTAGGTTTGTGCTCGTGAAACAAGAGAATTATTCATGGAATACAATTCTCCAGACGTTCGCATGTTGCCGTTGGACACAGGTTCTCGTCCGGTTAGCAAATGGCCCTTCAAATACATCGTCATTATAGCCCCGACCACAGCATAGTTCGTATGCAGAAACTGCACAGACACTACACTAATGCGACGACTTTTGCGTATTAGCAGTACCCAGTTTTCCCAAACGGCCACCCATGTCAGTACTAGCTGTGGTTGCGCTGCTTAACTTCAGTGATCAGACGAGAACTGGTGTGTCCAACGCAATTCGCCGCTCCCTAATGCGACGATTTCTGGGTATTAGTGGTACCCAGTTTTCCCAAGCGGCAACAAATATTGGTACTAGCTGGTGTTGCATTGCTTAACGTCAGTGATCTGACGAGAACTGGGGTGTCCAACTCAATAATCCACTACCTGCCATAGGCGGAAGAAGGATTTGGGTAATGGTAACTCCATTTCAGCTAATTCAACCCCGACACTAGAAGTGAACTAGGTCGGTGGAAGTGGAAGCCGACAAGGAACTAATAATGCAGTTAGCATGTTTCATTTAAATTGAACCATATTAACGTGGTGTAAAACTTTCAACAGGTGTAGAAACCTGCTCCCTAACGTCGCGTTGGCGAATGAAGCGTGATTTGTTGGTGCTGTAGGGTCCTTCAACTACAATGGTCGTAAGAGCGCCGTCCACTGCGTAGTTGTAATCCAGAGTCTGCACAGGGACTATGCTGTTGCGACGTTTCTTGGGGTGTTAGCGGTACTCAGCGTTCCCAAGCGGCCACCCTTGTTAGTACTAGCTGGGGTTGCGTTGCGTAACTTCAGTTATCAGTCGAGAACTGATGTGTCCAATGCAATATAGCCACTCCCCAATTCTATCTCGACAGGGGATACCCGTACACCCGGACCGAGAGCTCCACAGTTGAAATCCAGTTAAGGACTGTCGCTCAGGAAATAAGACAAGAAGCAAGGAAAACTACTTGCAACTTTCCGGAAACAAACCACCTGTCTCGACTGAGAATTGAACCCAGTATCCTCTTTACATGTCAGTAGAGCTGATCAACTTTTGTGGCAGATATTAGCTTTCAGTTGAGAAATGTCAAACTGCAAGAGTTGACAGGCCTACCATTTGCCATGAAGAAGTACTCAATGTAAGGCAAGTCGAATTTCAAGAGAGGACAAAACTACAGCGTGGAAAGCAGGAGGGAGGCCGGGGTACTCGAACAGATTTCAACTCCTTATTTCAGTGGAATGTAGTCAGGGATCCCATCCCCGCATGTACTCTACACCTCAAATTCCTTTCTGCCAATGGAAGTTCAACCTAAACCATCGACTATGACAACCGGAAATACGATATATCCGTTTCATTAAGACGCCATTTGGCGGCTAGAAAAGAAATGGTAGAATGGTGCCATTTGAAACCTTTTAAATGAATGAAGAAAAATGAAAAAAAAATTTATTTTCTGGACAACTTTTTCAACTGCTGGTTGGCATCAAGAAGATGGGGAAAAGACAGCCCTTTCCCCTCCAAGACATTTTTTCCCAAATTTACCAACAAAGAACACACTAACTTTTAAAGCTACCGAAATTCAACACAGCCATCATCACCACTGCTCATTTTTAGCATTTAAGTAACTTCCGGCATCTCCCTTCAAACTCCCAGTGAAACGGAAAGAGTAGAAAAGTAGTTCATCGGCAGAAACAGCAGAAATTTTACAAACACCTAAAACCCTGTCAGTCCAAGAATCACGCGACTTAGTACTTAAAACACCTTAATATTCGACAGAGGAGAAGAGTAGATCACACTTGTGATTGTTGGAGGGAAGCCATTGTTCTATCTCAAGTGAAAGAAACGATATGACGCTTGAAAGAAAGATCCATGCTCCAGATGGATTTGATTCTAGTTACCAGAAATAACCACAAATCACCAGCAAATTACAATAGAATTGTTTCGATTCAACCTAGGAGAAAAGGGGAGGAAATTAGACCTAGGACTCAACCGCTCAAGAAAGGATTCTTTCTGATTACGATGGAAGACTGCACGGATCGTTCGCTAGGGACTGATGCGCAATGACGACATCTTGCACACTAAACAGAGCCTCGGCTTTACGTGCCACCTGACGAAGGGTGCACTCCTGAAACTCCTCTCTAGACCGGTTAAAAAGCCACCTGTCTCGGTCAAGATGTTCGTGGCTTCTTTTTTTTAATTAGCTACTGTTTTAGGGCCCTTCAACTACAAGGTTATTAGAGCCCCGTCCACTGCGTAGGTCTAATGGAGAGACTGAACAGACACTACACTAATGCGACGATTTTTGGGCATTAGCAGTACGCAGTTTTCCCAAGCGGCCACCCATGGTCTTACTTACTGGGGTTGTGTTGCTTCACTTCAGTGCTTAGACTAGAACTGGTGGGTCCGACGCAATACAGCGCTCTGATGCATGTAACAACCACTGAGTCAGAAAAGAGATACACACTATCCAATGCGCACTAGTCAATCATCATCATTATACCCTTATCCCACCTTTGCGGGTTCTAGCCCTCCACTTCCGCCTATCTCCCACCAGTCCTTGTCCACTCCACACACACTACCATATCCTTACGAACAACCAGCTCTCGCGTCTTTTTGGTCTCCCCCTGCCCAGGGTGGTACCACCCACCTGCATTCCTGTAACGGACCAAACGAGCTCCTCCTCCCCTCTTCTCATTACATACCCGTACCACCGCATTCTACTCTCCCCCATTCTTTTCTGCGATGTACGTACCCTACCCTCAAGCTATCTTTAATACACTTATCTTTAATACACACCGCTCCATATAGCATAGCTGGCCTCACCACCTCCCTGTAAAACTCCCCTTTCAACTTTATTGGGATCCTTCATGCGCACTAGTCAAAGTGCCATCACAGGAGAAATGTGCACTAGCCGTGCCGCCAACAGACGTGCGCACTTGCCAATGTGCTATCACACTGTCATCAGAGAAGCCGGCGATAGCAAAGCATCGGAGTTGCAGCTTTGGTCGGCAACCGGCTGCGGAAAACCAACGGATGTCCAATATAGCGCCCTTGCGTCCATTCAGAGGGACAAGATGGGTACCCGACCCTGCCATAGGCGGAAAAAGGGTTAGGAGTTACAGTTTGACAGGGAAAGAAACTCTGCCGTTAGCTGCATGTCAAAATAATGAGTAAGAGGCTAGGTTTCAAATCCTAAATTCCAGTAATCATTTGGTACTAAATTACACATCTAACTTCGAAATAAATGTACAGCAATATTCTGATAGCTAAAATTAAGACCACTGCCAAGATTATGTCTTCAAACCCTAAAATCCTTAAGACATCAAAATTCAGCCACAGGATCCGAAAACTTCTTTGAATCAAACTAATGCTAAATGGATCCACCATAGGGCTATTGAAAAGGAGGAGGGCGGTTCTATCAGAGCCGCTGCCATCTAAGATTGTAAGTGAAGCCATTTGTGGAAGCGCCAAAATACCTTTCTTATCTGTTATTCAACTTTTAAAGACACATTAGCACCGAACTGTTCTCTAAGCCTAGAATTCTGCTATCAGATCAAAGTGATCACAGAAAGGACTGTAATACCACGATTCATGGACTTCAAGAAAAAAAAGGCCATTTGACAAAAGGGTGAAGAAAGAAAGAAAGAAAAAGTGGCACGACAGTGAGTGGAAGTTATCTTGGCAGCCTCGGCTTGTCATTTGGCAATAAACCCTATTTTCAACCCCCACAATACCTCAAGTCGGTCGGGCAATTAATTTGGCGTTAGGCAATTGGACGAGGGGGAGAAGAGGAACAACAAAAAAAAAACCCCTCCAGAAGATATCACTCACGCAAAAAAATATACACACGACGATGGATACTTTCCATTTGTCCCGCCTCCAATTCAGGAATGTGTCAATTCCAATTACTCCATTGCCAATGTTTTTTTGTTTGTTGTTTCAAACTACAAAATAGACACGTTCATTTGGCAGATTGCTGACCACAGAAATGGACACCAAGGCCACCCAGAAAGAAGTGAATTAAATGTCGTTGTCTCAGCATGCATCTAACCTTACTTGGAGCGCCGTTGCTTAGTGAAAACCAAAAAAAAAAAAAAAAAAATGTTACAGGAAGGACCCTCTGTGGACGGCATTTTCAAAAGTGGAAACCAAGAGAGTGGCATCACCATGTGGACACATTAATGACTCAACTTACTTGACACATTTACGAAATAAACTGCAGTATTTCACATGAATTTTTTTCAGTTTTAAAAAACAACACAGAGGGATATTTTTAAAGGGCCTTTAACCCTAGTGACGAGAAAATGAGGGTGAAAGAAACAAATATGTGTACGACTTTTTCTTCTGGATACATACATAAAAGAAGTTAAGACGAAACGCAAATACGGTTTTAAATTTCGTAAGAAAATATCACATATATGTTACTACTTCAAAGATCCTAAAATTCGTCACTTGAAGGAGAGATTTCGGCCGATTAAATCACAAAAAAAGGGCCTAAAAAGTGACATTCCATGTACCCCAGTCAGATCAAATTCGTCTATTTCTCAGTGACTCAAATAAACATTGGAGTTCAGCTAATTATTATACAACTCCAAATATGAACGACTCCCCCTCTTGCGGGCCAACTTACGAGTCCTTACACTCCTGGCATTTATCTCTTTCTCTTCTATTACTAAATCCCAAAGAACAACAATATTTTAACTTGACTTTTGTTTACATAATTTTGACAACATCATTTTGAAGAAACTCAAACAGACACCACCATCTATCAGAAACAAGGTCCAGCAAGAGCACCCACCCGCCTGAAGTTCTCATTCCGACTTCACTTTTAACACGTTCTCAAAATAGTTATTACATTTGAGCCATCTGAAATGAGATCTAAAAGTTAAATGCGAAAAGAAAAAGAAACGACTGTCCAATTTCGGGGGAAATGTAATTAAATTGCATTTTAATTAAACATCGGACGAGAGCTGGTGTGTCCATCACAATACAGCCGCTCTGGCGGAGTGGCCAACTACAGCCGGGCAGACGGATGCAGGTTTTTGTATTGTTTGTGTTTTAGGACCCATCAACTATAACGGTCATTAGATCCCCGTCCACTGCGCAGTTGCAATCCAGAGTCTGCACAGACAACACTGTTACGATGATTTGGGTATTAGAATTGCGTTGGATACACCAGTTCTCGTCAGATCGCTGAAGTTAAGCAACGCAACCCAAGATGATACTAACATGGGTGGCTGCTTGGGAAAACTGGGTACTGCTAGTGATCGTCACATCAGCGTAGTGTCTGCAGTCTCCGCATTAAAACTCGGCAGTGCATGGGGCTCTAATGACCTTTGTAGTTGAAGAGCCCTAAAACTAGAACAAACAAATGGAAACATTTGATACTGCTAATTTCTCCACTCCATACTCCCCCACTACTACCTCCCCGTCACCCGCGCGTAGCCTTCTCAAGGTCTGGCACGTTATGACTGTATGGCGCAAAAATCTATATAAACGGAAGAATCTAGTGCTCCCAAGCCTTCACCCATGCTAGTACTAGGAGGGATTGCGTTGCTTAACTTCGATGATCAAACGAAAACTGGTGTGTCCATTACAACATAGGCGTTCTGGCGACAGGTGGTCCAACCCTTATCGTTTGCATTTTAGGGCCCTTGATCTATAACGGTCATTAGAGTCCCGTCCACTGCGTAGTTCTAATCCAGTTGATGTTTTAGGGCTCTTCAACTACAAAGGTCATTACATCCCCCGTCCACAGCGCAGTGCTATTACAGAGACAGCACAGATATTACGCTAATACGGCGATTTTTGGATATTAGCAATACCTAGTTTTCCCAAGCGGCCACCCATGCTAGTATTAGCGGGGATTGCGTTGCTGAACTTAAGTGATCAGACGAGAACTGATGTGTGCAATGCAATACAGTCGCTCCCCAACCCTGCTCATGGCGGGATAAGGATGTGATGATGATGATGATGATGTTTTTAGCAGTTGTTGGTGCTCCCTTTCCCCTTCCTCTCTATCCTAAGCCAAAACAACATTCTGTGCAGAAGTGTCTGACAGCAAAAGAGCAGTGACGTTATTCGACAGGCTCGCACTGTAGGCCATCTGTGAAAGTCGTCACGCCACCACCACCGAAACAACTCTCTCTCTCTAAATGAGAAAACCATTAAAACGAGAAGTGCCGCCAAGAAAAGCTTAATGTGAAGTTAAAGTATTACTCTATGTGCCATCATCAAGTTTTTGGAAAAGAAACTTTTAGTTTTAAGAAGAAAGTGATTGTGATAACAGATTGAGAATTGCAATCATAGACACATGGAGGCAACAAATCAACAACTTAGCCCAGTATTGAAATCTTCTGAAATAACTCAGTATTAAGCTGTATTTATCTGACAACGGCGTCAACGTCATATATTACATTTGTGTCACTGTTGGTTCGTTTTGGTTCCTGTGGCTTAAGAAAGTGGGCGAACGTGAGCAGAGTCAAATAAAAAAACACACACACTAAAATATAACTCGCAACAAAATACCTAACTTTCTTTTTTAAAAAATTATGGAACAGAGGATTTAGACGACAATTTGTGGCAGACATCAAATGACGTTGGTTGTGACGTCAACCTGTCTGCAGACTGGAACTTGTATCGATTATTGTCCCTTTTCTATTTGAACGTCTGCCACATTAACACTGAGTTGCGAACTCATGATCCTTCAAATAAAGCAGATAGTCATAGATCCATATTGTTCGCCTCGGTGGCGTTTGATTACTGCGTCAGCGGTTCTAGGTTCCATACTGGACTGAGGTGGGTTGACTTCTTTCGGGCGAGAGAGAGAGGCCTTCTTTCCGATGAGAAGTAAAACCGAGGTCCCGTCGGAAGGGGCAGGCGATGCAAAATTTCCAAGTGTAAGAGCTCGTCCCCTGGTGTCGGTAGAATGCCACAACGAATAGCAGACCGATGATAAATAAGCATAGGGATAGCAGCTTTGGCCAGCAACCGGCTGCAGAAAAACAATGTTCAAAATATCAACCTTGTGCCCATTCAGAGGGACAAGATGGGTACGCGACTCTTCCATAGGTGGGAAAAGGGTTAGGGGTTGGTTTTAGTCATATATCCAAAATGAAAGGGCGCCGTGATCACTAGCAACATACCTAACCTATTTCATCACCTATGGCAGGATAACGCACCCCATTTATCTTCTCGTCTTCAGAGCACATGGCGGTATATTTACCCAGTAAACAGAAACTAGTAAATTTTCTCCCACCTTTTCAGGGTCGAGAACTGCGCGATCTGTTAGATCAGGGGTGGCCAACACGAGGCCCGCGGGGCCCATGCAGCCCGCCGGGAGTCATGCTGCGGCCCGCGGAGCTACGTCAAATGAAAATAACATTATTGTACATATCACCAAAACAACATTACATCATGAGTCGGCATTGACCAGGCCGTCGTTTGACCACGATCTCGCATACTGGGAAGCGATGATGTGGTCAAAGCTGCAGCATGTTTGCTTTAATTCAATGAAAATAATTGGGTGCGTGGCCCGGAAGGAAATATTATTTCTTAAATTTGGCCCGCCTGCTGAAAAGGTTGGCCACCCCTGTGTTAGATGATGTTTTTAAATAGCTGGCTGCCAAATTAGTACTGCAATCAAACGACAAAAAGCAAGTACTAACCCCTTTCCCGCCTACGACAAGGTCGGGTACCATCTTGTCGTACTGAATGGACACAGGCGACATATGGACGGCATTTTTACGAAGGTGGTCGCTCGGGAAAGCTGGGTACTGCTAATACCCAATAATCGTCGCATTGGTGTAGTGTCTGTGCAGTCTATGCACTAGAACTATGCAGTGGACGGGTCTCTAATGACCTTGTAGTTGACGGGACCTTAAACACCAACAAACAAACAAACAACTGATTTGGGAGCCGCTTGAGA
This sequence comes from Trigoniulus corallinus, assembly GCA_013389805.1. Taxonomy (NCBI): domain Eukaryota; kingdom Metazoa; phylum Arthropoda; class Diplopoda; order Spirobolida; family Trigoniulidae; genus Trigoniulus; species Trigoniulus corallinus. Next base: position 5,487,124 of record JAAFCE010009109.1, read on the forward strand.
AAACTGGGTACGGCTAATACCGAAAAATCGTCGCATTAGTGTAGTGTCTGTGCAGTCTCTGCACTAGAACTATGCGACGGACAGGGCTCTAATGACCTTGTAGTTGAAGGGCCCTAAAACACCAACAAAATAAAAAAACCGAAAGAAGTCAGCGCACCTCGATCCCGTATGGAACCTGAATTCTACCTCTAAGCTACCGAGGCGGTTAACCGATGTCTTTGACCAAGTAAATGAAAAAAGTAACTTTGATGCCAATCGGTCATTTTTAATAAGCGAGGAGATAACTTGAGGAACACCTGGTTTTTTACAGTAAAAACACAACCTCTCATAATTTATTTACTTCATAAAAACAAACAGAAAGACATAATTGCCTAATTCTGAAAACGGTGACGTCACAAAGGCATAGCCATCTTCTAGCACAATCTGACAGACATTCTTATAAATTATACAGCATATTTTATTTTAATGGGGAATGGTCCAATTTCCTGCTATTCATTTTTTTGCGGATAGTGGCCTACCGGAAATACTACAGCCTTAGCAAAGATAATTAAATTATTTCATTAGCAAATGACTTTACATTGTCAACATTCCAAACGCTATTCCTCCCTTTGTTCGGAGGGTCATGAACACACCGTCGAAATGGATTAGGTCGGATATTTTCGCAGCCAAGTCCTACGACGTGCCAAGTGCTAATTTCTCCAAACCCGGAATTCACAGACACCCTAAAATAAACAGTAAAATTCCCTAGAGTCCGGCGATGTCTAAATTTTGCCAGTGTACTTCTACTTCCGACGAGACTAATGAAGGTACCACACCCTGTCTAAGGTGGGAAAAGGTAAGGCCTCTTTCAAGGACCTTAAAAACCGCCGAAAAGTACAGTGCCTTACATATGACTCCATAATAAAAAGTGTTCTACGCCATTCGTTCATCAGTCGAGTCATACAAAATACGGAAAAGAAATGATTAATTTCGTGTGTCCATGGTTTTGAGGTTCGATTCCTGAAGAGGCATTCCACCCTGCATCTTTAATCCCCCGAAAGTTTCAAGTTCTGCATGGAGTAAAATATAACCTATGTATAAAAAGTCAAGCAACTATTCACCATTTTCCCGCCTACGGCAGGGTAAGGTACCCATGAGCGACAGAGACGACGGCATTATTACGCAGCCGGGCCGAAGCTGCAATCTCTATGCGTATTTATCGTCGGTTAGTGTTCGTTGGGGCACTTCCCCCTAGGGGAGTGAAGAACTATGCCAATTCGGAATTTTCGTCTCATCTACCCGTTGCATAGTAGAGAGGGTTCTCTCTTTTAAGTGCAAATGACGTTATACACATCACGGGACCACGGTTTTACGTCTTATTTGGAAGAAGGCGCACTAGGGATCTCGATATCTCTCACCCGATGGAAACCAACCCACCTCGATCCAGTATCGAACTAGAACAGTTGACGTAGTAATCCAGCATGCTACCTCCTGCGCCACCGAGGCGAGTCTCTTGATGAATCTATATCTACAGCAAGGCAAAATTCCCATGGGGCAGATCGCGCCCTGGAATCGACTCAAAAAAAAAACGCGTCTTGAAGAAACCAGTACTACGTTAAATAAGCCGAAAGTTGAAGCATAGTTTGTCAGTTGTCGTCAGTTCGGAAAGACTAACTTGGAAACGAATCTATCAAGATGTAAAAACATGTTGAAAACAATGTTCAAAACAGATCTGTAATACAGCATATTTTCTTAACCCTGACTCCTAATCAAAACAATTGGATCAGCGGGATTCCTGACCACGACCGAATCTGAGAAACGGATTGGCTTATGGTCATTTCAGGAGTAAGTGGAGGAGGTTCTATACCACTGGGACACATTGTTACGCGGCATTTTTCGGCAGCTGGAAAAAACCTAATACAGAAATCCGCGTGCTTATTTCACTGGGACAGTTTTCCTCTGCGGAAGCCAGGGGAGCTCCCTCACCTGGAGATTTTGCTGATCTATTTGTTGTACGTACGGAGATAGGTTCTTTTAAGTGGAAGAGACATTCCATACCCCGCATATCTTTCCTTCCCATCCGATGAAAGGCGCACTGGGGACTTCTCTCTCATCCGAAAAAAAGCCCATCTCAAGTCAGTATTAAACCTAGAACCACTGACGCTGCGCCACCGAGGCAGGACTCATAACATTGCAATAAAACAAGAAGTTCCAGGACAACAAAAAGCTTACCCTAACCAAACTGAATAGAAATGGACCAGACTGCCATCATTTCGTGACTCATTGTAATAACCAGTTCATAACAAAAGACCTAGGCTGAAGTAGAGTTCTAAACGGTTCTGGGCGAATGTCCGGAAGGCAATGTTGTTGTTGTTGTTTGCGTTTTAGGGCCCATCGACTACAAACGTCATTAGGGCCCAGAAAGACGCCGGAAGGCAATAATAGGTGTGTCTGGCAACTGCAGTCCTACACAATCAGTGCGCAAATGCATTTCACCAACCCAAAATAAGGGCTAAGCTCGACTGAGTTTCTGTTTACAATCGCCCACCTCCCTCCAAATGACTTTAAGCCAACAGCTCAGTTAAGAGGACGCCCACGGGCCATGCTACGTTGGTGAAAGAACGAAACACAAGTCTACAGCTATGAAACATTGGGTGTTCAAAACGGGTTGGAGAAGGAGCATTTGGAACAGAAGAATATCCTAAGAGCCAGTGAGTAGGAAGAGTAAGCCCTGAGGAGTAATCCTTAACAGTAGCTTAACCGTTAAACGAAAATGGGTTGGGAAGGGGCAGTCACACAGTTGACTGTCCTGTTAAGAACACTCGCAGTTACCATTACCAAATTTAACGAGGGGTGACTAGTAATCGCTTCCTTCCAATCCACCAATCTCTAGCTTTTAACAAGAGTAATCGGTATTGTCCGAAGCTAGTTAGAATATATAATTGGTCAAGGAGGGACGGGGTAAGAACCGGAGGACCACCATTCACGTTGATCTATGAGTCAGTTGGATCAATTTCATCAACAAATTACGGTTGTAATTGTCTTACCTCCGACAAAAAAACCGGTAAAAGATAAGATTTCAAAGGATTCCGACCAAGTTATCAATTCAAAGTGGGAAACAGGCTGAACGGATGCGATGGTGGGGTGAAAGTGTGGGCAGACGGACGAGAAACAAGGGGGAAGAGGAGGAGAGAAACTCCAGACGGGAAAGTTGATGAAACTACAGTATAACTCTTCATGCAGGTGGCGGAGGGGGGGTTAACCGTGTTTGCCGTTTCAATGACATACCAAGCATTTTTAGTATTTTAATACGTCATGCCTAGTCCTAGAAAATGATCCATTAACTAGTCGTTAATCTGATATAATACCCAAGTGATGACAAAAACGGATGCATTGCATTTCAGATGAAATTACAGCAGGCCAATTAAGCAACTATCTGACGGCATTCTCCATTTAATTGGGTCTTGAAATGTTTCACCTGCCTTGTTTTTAATTAAAAAAATATGGCGCATGACTGCATTTCAAAAAGTCAAGTAATAAGCAAACGAGTAAACAAGAGAAACATTAAGAGGAAGATGGAAAAAAAATAATCAAAATCCATATAATAACTTAGGTGAATGTCTGTGTGGTGCCTCTGATGAAATGGGACGACATTTTAATAAAAGAAAGAATTATTAGCGCTCGCTCACGCTCTCTCCGACTCTCTCTACCCCTCTCCCACTCTCTGGCAATTTCCCTCTGTGTCTCTGTCTGCCTCTGTGT
>JAAFCE010009109.1:5500864-5518592 GCA_013389805.1 Trigoniulus corallinus
GAGAGAGAGAAATACAGAGGGAGAGAGAGAAAGACACAGGGAGAGAGAAATACAGAGGGAGAGACACAAAGACACATTTATGTTTGTTTTGTATGTGCTTTAGGGCCCTTCAACTACAAGGCCACTAGAACCCCCTTTCACAGCATAGTTCTAATGCAGAGACTGCACAGACACTACGCTAATGCGACGCTATGGACCTGATGTAACTATCTAGAAGAGCCCGTGCACTCCTTGTAACAGTTTAGAAGGGCTCCTTGACATTCTCATAACAATCTCCGGGACTCGTTAATACAGTCGAGAAGAGCCAGCACACTTGTAGTAATTTATGGATGACCCGCGGACTCATAGTAATGATCCAGAACGGGTGGTGGCACTCAACAGTCTCGTCATAGCGGCCTCAATGAGCCCGTGGACTCGATTTAACACTCGAGAAGAGGCCGTGAAGTCCTCGTAACACTCGAGAAGAGGCCGTGAAGTCCTCGTAACAGTCTAGAAGAGGCCGTGAAGTCCTCGTAACAGTCTAGAAGAGCCCGTGAAGTCCTCGTAACAGTCTAGAAGAGCCCGTGAAGTCCTCGTAACAGTCTAGAAGAGCCCGTAAAGTCCTCGTAATAATTAGAAGAGTCCGAGTTTGATGGAATGGTCCTGCAATAAATTCCTTCACTAACGGCTGCCTATTTTCTTCGCAGGGATAATTTCTGATCCGACATCAGGGCAGAGCTCCAGTGCCTACGTAATTTCCAGATTGAAACCCATAAAGAAATGGTTCTTTTGCAGAATGGAGACACTGTACACGGCATAGAAGGTCGGAGGTTCACTTTCCAATCAACAAAAGACACAAATTAAAGTTTCCCTTTTCTACTGAATGGAGTCACCTGTCGCTGTCAGGATTGATCCTGCAAAGTTAGGCACGCTACAGACAATAGTTACTGAGATAAACCAATATGTGCTATTTGATATTAAAATATTTCTTTCCGTTGTGAATTTAATCTACTACACACATCTCCTCAAAAACCAATTTCAGATTCGTTTCGCCAGGAGGTACAATTTAATGACGTATACATGAAGGACAAGTATTTTCATTTTGAAATGGTAATATTACTTACTACTCTTGACATAATTACAGACGTTAAATACCTTAGTATTTCTGCCAAGCATTGCATGTGGTTCCTTTTTAAAGTCAACAACCAGACCACAAAAAAAAAGAGGAACACCTGAAGAACGTACAAGTCTCCCCCAGAATTTCATTCTTCTCAATGAAATGCTTTAACATTTTCACCGCAATGTCGAGGTTAACAATCTGCAGACAGCAAAAATTAGCCAACATCAAACAATTTCTAGTCCTTCTTTCACCAAATATCTGTCCCCTTTTGGCGTAAATAAGGCGATTTCCACGTGCTTTTCGCTAAAGTTCGGGAACGACTTATGTTGGACGCACCAGTCCTCGTCTTAATACTAAAGTTAAACAACGCAAACCCAGGTAGTACTAACATCGGTGGCCGCTTGGGAAAACTGGGTGCCGTTAAAACCCAAAAGCCCAATTACCATAGTGTTTGTGCAGCCTCTGCATCTGAACTTGTATTTAAAAGGCCCTAAAACGCCAAAAAAAAGAAAAGAAAAACGCCGAATTACAACAGTGTCCGAGCCCGGCCTCACGGAAGACGCTACGACAAAAAGCAACTCATAACCCATTTCTCGCCTATGGGAGGGTCGGGTACCCATCTTCTCTCACTGAATGCACAAAAGGGATATATTGGACAGTGGTTTATCCGCAGGCGGTTGCCGAAAAAAAGCCGTTCGTTTGAGAATTCAACCGACGCGACGTCAGGGGGCGAGCTGCTGCAACTGGAAATGTTTGCTTCATCTACCCATTGCATAGCAGAGAGGGCTTTTAACGTGTAAATGTCATCGTACACCACATGGATTTGTTGTATTTTGTTGGTGTTTTAGGGCCCTTCAACTACGAGGTCATTAAGAGCCCCGTCCGTAGCATAGTTCTAATGCAGAGACTGCATAGACACTACACTACACTAATGCAACGATTTTTGAGTATTAGCAGTACCCAGTTTTCCCAAGCGGCCACCCAGTCAGTACTAGCTGGGGCGATAACTGGCGTGATCAACGCAATTTGCTGCTCCCTGTACACCAAGCGGAACCTCGGTTTTACTTCTCATCCGAACGAAGCCGCACTTGGGGCATCCCTCTCGACCAAAAGAAGCCAACCCATCTTGGTTCTCTTTCCAATCTAGAACCGCTGACGGAGCTGCAGAGCACGCTAATCACTGCACAACCAAGGAGGGATTGAAAGCCGATTAGGCATTACAACAAACAAAAAAATAGCAACTACTATCTTTTCCCATCTATGGCAGGGTCGGGTACCCATATTTGCCCCTCTGAATGGATATATGAGCGACCTATTGAACGGCATTTTCCACGCAGCCGGCTGTCAACAAAACCTGCAACCACTACACTTATTTATCGTCCGTTTACTACTCGTTGGTGAACTCCTTTTGTCTTTGATTCTTTGGTGTTTAACTTGAGGCCCTTCAACTGCAACATCATTAGAGCCCTGTCCACTGTGTAGTTCTAATGCAGAGACTGCACAGACACTACTAATGCGACGATTTCGGGGTACTTGCGGTACCCAGTGTTCCCAAACGGCCACCCATGTTAAAATTACAGTAGCTGGTCTTGCGTTGCTTAACTTCAGTGATCAGCCAAGAACTGGGGTGTCCAACGCAATAAGCCGCTCCCCTAATATGCCACTAAAACAGGACCTCGGTTTCACTTGCCATCCGAAAGGAAGGCGCACTCGCTTGAAAGAGGCCAACCCACTTCGATCCAGTATCGAACCAGCAACCTCTAGCGCAGTAAATGGAGCACGCTACCTACTGCGCTACAGAGCTGAGTCAAATCATATTCTGTTGCTAAAGGAAAATAAACATTCCAACCATCCAATCTGATGGGTATCACAATAGGTCTCGATGAGGGTCCGGTAACCTAAACGAAACAGTGAACAAGCCAGTGACGGGAATACACCTTCAGCTGAACTTCCGTCCGCCATAAATTTAAGCACGTCTTTTGGTAGTACCGTAAATTTACCATTAGACCCTGCAAAACCTCTCAAGAATTGGTCCCTCAACGCCAACAATAAAAAGAAATAGGGGCCGAGGAGCAAAAGGATGGAAAATAAAGTAAACCAAATTTGAGAGTCAAAATGGCGACGCCAGAAAGAAGAGGGTGTCCAATGGGAGATTTAACCAAATAACTCATTGCTGATTTTCTTCGAAGAATATGCGAGAAAAGAAATTGCAGCAGTGGTGGTTCAAGAACTTGAAAATGACTTCAAATCCTTAGAGATACTTGGGTGGAAATTGTTCAACTAAGAGAAGACCTGAGAAACAAGCCTTTGAACAAACCCCAATTCCAGCGTATCTAATTTAAATTGCATCAGTTTGAGGAAAGCTAACCTTTATGGCCGCCCCTGAAATAAGTCACATAACCAGCCTACAAAAGTTGATAAAAAAAATCACAGAGAAAAGAGATAGATAGAGAAGGAGAGAGCCGAAAAAGGTGACCCATCCTTGGGTGGTCACTCAGAAAAAGAAGTCAATTCCAGTTTCAAACATTTTCTTTCAACTTGAATAGTAAGCGACCACACCAAAGTCCTTCAATGCATTGTTTGTTTGTTATGAAAAATTGCAAATATTTTTTTTATCAAAAAAAACCTATTTTTCCAAAAAGCCCTTGGACCCATGCTGTGAGCCCACACAGTTAATAGTCAGTTCCCTGGGTCTTATTTATTCATTATGGTTGGTCATCAAGATTGGACTACCAACAGTGCCACCATATACTACACGCCATCTTAACTGTTTTTTTTTTAGAGAAAAAAAACACCTCCTACTCTGCATTTTTACCGCCACCCTCCATTTCCACCGCCTTGACAGACAGGGGTAATAATAATGCCTTGAAAATAAATATTATATCAGCCTCCTCCTTTCGCTTTTTCTCTTTCCCTGAAACTATTTTTTCAAAACATGCTCTCCTCCTTTTTTGGAAAAAAACGTTCTCTTCTGCAAATAAAAGCTACACCTCCTACTCTGTACATCATCAGAGTCCACTACTGGGCCTCGACAACCATTCCACCTTTTCAGAAAGGCCAAAAAAAGTATGGACGCTAAAAGAAAAAAGTGGAGTCTCAAATGGATTTAAAGGTGCGCACGCGCTGACCAGATTAATGATATTTTGGCACAGAAGAAAAAATACTTTAATAAATCTTTAGATGGCAAGTCATCAATGTAGCTAGCAAGTATATACACTTTGTTAAAATAAAGGGGGGAAAAAGCTTTTAAAAGTCATTTTCTTAACCCCCCCCCCCCCCTAACTTTTTAATTTTTTTGTCTCCTTCGCGCCTTTATAAAAACACAGCTCAAAATGGCAGCGAGTTATATACACAAACCACAAAGTCCTGTTTTACATCTTATCATCACCGAAGAAACTCTAAGTGACCTTAAGAGTGGGCTAACTCCTTTAACTCAATGTTCCACGCAAAGATTTCCAGTCAATAAATACACAAAGATTTGGCATATTTAGAATCGGAAGTGACGACAGGTCAATAATGGTGTATTAGACAATAATTTGTTTGGGTTACGGAGAAACATAGGCACAATTTCATTGTATACACAAGCGGGGTGGATTTAACTGACAACACCCAGTCACTGGCCCTATCAGTAGAAGGTATAAAATAAGCGGCCCGTTGATGGATAGTCATATTGTACACTCTGCATGAAACTAGTTTTACTTGCCTACATATTGAAAGAAGCACTTAATGTCCTTCTCGGAGCACCTCTGGCAAATTCAAACTGCGCCCACAGCTGCCTTCCCCTCCAGTGCCACCGATTTAGTTAATGCAAAAGCTGTGAACTCAGAGGACTATTTATAGGTAGGAATGTGGGTAGGGGGAAAAGGCGTGTGGAGAACTTTTGCCAAAATTCTTCTGAGTAGTGGTGATTCCTTAAAGGTATTTGACGCAATGCAAACTGCAACGAGCTATTCCCCCCCCCCCCCTGTTAAGCAACGCAACCCCAGCTAGTACTAGCATGGGTGACCGCTTGGAAACGACAAGGGCAGATTGTTACAAATGGTGCAAAATTAAATGGGGCATAATTCAAGCCTATGGTCGCTTTATTTCGGAATAGACAGCCAGAGAGCTAGACAGGCAAGAGAGGTCTTAAGTGAGCCCTCCGTCAGAAGGAAGAAAAGCCTGTGGTCCAATATGACCTACACGTAAAAGAAATGCGGTAAAATATCTAAACGTAGGAAAGTGTAGACTGCATTAAAACTATGCAGTGTATGGGGTTCTAATGACCATTGTAGTTGAAGGGCCCTAAAACACCAACGAAACAAAAATTCAAAAGTAAAGACCTAATTGCCATAGTAAGGGCATGTAAAGGAGAAGAGAGTAGAAAGGTCGTGTTAGATCCACGACAACTGATTGAATTAAGGGAGATCAAGCGCACTACTGGGTGCGCAGAGACCTAGTTGAGGCCCGGTGCATACATCCAATTTTTATTCGTGCAGGTGCCGCAGTGGCACCGCAACAATCCAAGGCACACACATGCGGTGAAATGTTGCCAGTACACATTTGGCAATTGTGAATAATGGCTGCTAATTACAGAAGGCGTACACTGTTTGTCTACGAAATCGCAAAACAAAGAAAACACACGATGTCAACAGATGTGTGCAGCACTCAATAGGCCAAGAGGTACTAAGTGATCGGATGTACGTGTGTGGCGCCATTACAGTTCCGCAGAATCAGACGCAACTCTGATATATGGAGCTGCAGCGACGCCAGTGGTATGCGTGAACACCCCTATTTCAACTAATGTATCCCATGTCATAATTATGATGATGCAGCGGCGCCGCACGAATAAAAATCCGATGCGTGCACCAGGCCTTAATGTTCCGTAGGGATCTGCGACATTTTCAGACGAAACTCTGATATACAGAGCCTCAGCGGCACTGGAAGTATGTGTGTACCCACCCACAGGCGGCTCGCGGGGCAAGCAAACCTAGGCGAGTGCCTAGGGCGGCAAATTTCATAGGGGCGGCTGATTTCAGAGGTACTTCCTTGCCATCCAGTCTATCGATCATTTAAAACGTTCATAGTCTTGGGGTTCCCAAATTTCTCTGATTGGTTGGGCTTTTCTAAATGTTGGTAGGCTATTGGGACAAATGCCAAGCGCGTGAGGGACGCTTGGACAATTTAGAACTATATTAAATTCAATGGGGGGGGGGCGGCGAAGGACCCACTTGCCTAGGGCGCCTGAAACTCACGAGCAGAGCCGGGCCTGCGTGACCCACCCATTGCAACTAACATATCCTGTAGGGACCTTGTACCTCACTCCATTCTTCACTGAGAAGGTTTAGAGAGGTCATTTCTTCCCCTCTCAATGTGTGATAAGGATCGGACCTATTGATTTTATTTATTTATTATTTATTACGTGCTGAAAGAAGCACAAAATTCCCACATGCAAGAACTCCAAATATAAAGAATTAAAAAAAAGAACAAGAGTTCAATCAAGAAAGTAGCAAAGTATGATAGTGGAGACCAGTGCCAGATTTACCATTAGGCTAATTAGGCTGAAGCGTAGGGCCTCAACATTTAGCGGGCTTCAAAATTTAAGAAAAGGGCCTCAAAATTGAAATAGCCTAGGGCCTCTCAATATCTAAATCCGGCACTGGTGGAGACATAACATGAGAAAATACTAAAGATTAAGTACCATTTGCAACAGTAGTACACATAAAGACACACAGCGTCTTCTTAAAACGGCAACAGTTGTATTACACAACGATGCTGAACGCACATGAAAACGGAGGAACTAATCTCATACGGGAAGCGTTCCACCGATTACAACAGACATACGGGAACAGCCTCCTCCTCAAATCACATAAATGAGTTGCTGATTCAAAGCGAAAATGACAGGGTTCGCCAGCCTGTGGACTCAGAGCGAAAAATTTTTAAGATAAAGTGGGCTGGATGGGCGTTGTTTTTTTAGCGCATGGGCTATTTCCAACAGCTGCCCAAAAACCAAAAAGAGAGAGAAGTGGGAGAGGGCAAAGATGAAGGAGAGTTATGGGGAAAACGTCAAGTGTCTATTTTTTTTTGTCCGCTACTGTATTTTAGTAGCTGAGAAGATGAACTGTCACTCACTCTCAGTTCCACACTCTCACATTGACCGTGAGTCTCCTGACGGCACAAACCATCAGAGAAACGTACGACATCGTCCATTCCTAATTTAGTCGAATTGTGCCTCATTCAGTCAGGAACGCACCCAGACATCTCCTGATTGTCTACTCAAAAAAAAAGCAACTCCTAACCCTTTTCCTGCCTATGGCAGGGTCGAGTACCCATCTTGTCGCTCTGAATGGACACAAAGGCGATATATTGGTCACAATTTTTCTGCAGCCGGTTGCCGGCCAAAGCTGCAACCCTACGCTTATTTATCGTAGGTCTAGTGTTCGTTGGGGAATGCTACCAACGCCAGGGGGGGGGGGCGAGCTCCTTCACCTTGAAATTTTTCCTCATCTACCTGTTGCGTAGTAGAAAGGGTTGTTTTACGTGCAAGTGCCATCGTACACTACCAAACGGGACCTCGGTTTTACTTCTCATGCGAAAGAAGGCACACTCGCGGCCTCTCCATCGCCCGAAAGAAGCCGACCCACCTCGGTCCAGTATTGAACCTACTGTAGAACTACTGACGCAGTTGCCGAGTATGCTAACCACTACGCCACCGCGGCGGGTCCGATAGTCTACTGACCAATAAAAAATATATATACAGTAAAACATGGTTATAACGTTTTGTTGGGGACCAAAGGGAACAACCGTTATAACCGTGAAAATGCTATAGCCATGATATGCCTTTCTGTGCTTTTCCATCCATAATACCACGTAGTGGTAAACCGTCACGTTGGGGTACATACTGTAAATAATTTCCGTATGTGTACAGTAATCAAGAATTGACGACTGCTTCATGGTGGATAGCTGCTTCCACCTCTGAATGAAGTTTGTTTGCTGGTGTTTCAGGGCCCTTCAACTACTTGGTCATTAGAGCCCCTTCCATAGTATAGTTCTTATGCAGAGACTGCACTAATGCGACGATTTTTGGATAATAGTGGTACCCAGTTTTCCCAAGTGGCCACCCATGCCAGTACTAACTGGGGTTGTGTTGCTTGAATTCAGTGATGTGACGAGAACTGGTGTGCCCAACGCAATTTGCCAATCCCTCTCTGGATGCTGAGGCATGCATATCCCCTTGGTATCTTGGCTGACCTCTACACAAGTTCATTGTAAATTGTCTTACCACCTCAAATCTAATTCGCTTGTATTATTACTACTAAAACCACACATTAGCAAGATTGAGTGGTCTGTTCGTGTACAATGTCTGTAATGCACAGCTTATTTTGTACATTCTGCACATATGCAACATTCCTAATCAGGGCATATGCACATATGGGTTGGAAGTTTTTCATATCCACGGTAGGATATGAAAAACTTGGCTGCCCACTAGGGCCTTGCAAACGTTATAGCAGTGAAAGCAAACACTATATCCGTGACCCTCTGCCATTAAAAAGCCATAGGTTCTGCCGGGACCAGCCCAAACAGACAATATAGCCGTGAAAACGTTGTAGCTATGAACGTTATAAACGTGTTTTACTGTAGTCTGCCATTATTTCGGAAGGTCAAGATTCTTGATCATCCGTGCATTATTTCGTGTACATACTGTACATCTTCAGGACCGATCAACCAAAAGGCCGAGAAAATCCCATGCCTCGTGCTACGCAGAGGCGCCACACAAGTAAAAATCGGGTGTTGGCACCGGGCCTAAAATTAAGGGAAATGGAGGGTTAATCTCACAGACGCGACACCATGCGGAAAAAATGATCATGTTGAAAATGGTGCTAGAAATATGGCGTCAATATTCTGCTATACAATGATGTATAGAATGGAGACAGTTGTCAACACTTAGCGAAAATACGACACAATCTCTTTACTGACAACAAGCTTAAGTCTCTGGAAGAACGACACCGGAAGAAGCTTTTTTTTGCTGTCTTAATACAACAAAGCACATATATCCTGATGTTAAAAACAATCTGAAAATATCAGGTTACCGAGAAGCAAAAAATATACAGCGACAAGAGAAAATCAACTGATCATCATCAGCCTAATACAACACCTTTCTTCTGACAAAGATGGCCGGACAACGCAACATGTTACAACTAAATCTTAAAATGTCATCATCATCCCCTTCCTTTCACATCCCCAAACAGTAAATAATCCCTCTCGCCAAAATATTTCGTCTCCTTTAAAAAAAAAAAAACCTGCTTAACAATTACAAAATACGTTTTTCATCTGGTGCAGAAGTCTGACGAACAGAGTAACAACCAAAACAACACGGCGGAATCAACAACACTACCTTCACACCTAAGAGATAAGAAAAGGGGCAGAGCCAGGAGCCACCTTATATCGTCACCAAAACGAGGCTTTGCGTTATAATTTCGGAGGTAGTGAATACCGTATTCAAGCAACAGTCACCCTCCTCCCTTCCATCAGGAAAAGAAATAACATGGTGCAAAAGATCAATTTGAACGCCATGAACGATGGCCTGCTGTCAAAACCGTCGACTTCATTGCCTTGTAAATTTGGTCTACCATACAGGACCACAAACGACGGTTTTGCAGTTCCCAAAGCACTGACAAAATACTTTCCAACCTCCTAAAATGTTCTCTTGAGACATTGGGAGAAACATCAGACAAAAACAATAACCTTTATCCCTCATTCTCTCCTCCACCTCTTTAAAGATTTAATATGAATGCAACATAGCTTGTTTTTGGGCATGCTTTAAGTCCCAAAAACCACACAGCGAATGTGAGAGCGAGGTCTACCAAAAGTTAGTAAATTTTGATAACAGCAAACGTGCTAATCCCAAAGGAGCTTCCGAAGAAAACATTTAACAAACGTATCTAGGAAAACAAAAACCACATTTCTTACCGTCTCTCCAAGGAACACCATCCGCAGTAAGGATCATGCGCTCCAATGCATGCTGAACAACTTGCATATTTCGTACAATTTTCCATCTTTAATTTCGTCACCTACAAATAATTGGATCGGAGAAGAGAAAAAGAAATACAAATTAATCAACTGTCTGTGAAAAAGTTCGCCGACAAATTATAACTTTCTCAGAAACATTTGTGAAAAACAAGCATCATAATGCAAACATGTTTAAGTAGGTGTTCCATGAGGCAGGAGCGGTTGTATTGCGTTGGACACGCCAGTTCCCATCTGATCACTGAAGTAAAGCAACGCAACCCTAGCCAGTACTAGCCACGGGGACATTAGGGATTTTTTGATTTCTCGTAACGTGGGCGTTCCTGGATGAAAGACGAGAAGTAAACAACCTCGTCCTTCCAAGTCGTCTTCAATACCATAAGGATAAGGAAAGCACAATTAAACGTCCTCCTTTATTGAGACGAGTTCACTTGCCTGCAATTCACAAAATGCTCACGAATGTGCATATTTGTAGGGACCTGTTCCTACAATTTTTTCTACTCATAGTCACTAGTTCGTGACTCATTAGGTCCTCAGTCAAGAATTCAATAGTCATCGGTCAGGGACTAATGATCGTAATAGATCGCTGATCAGGTGATGACTCGTTCTCTCACACACTCTCCCAGTCTCCTGACATGCATGGGATCCAACATTCCTAGTTGGTACATTTTGGGCATTCTGAACCACGGATCTACAATTCGGAGGAACGCACTCGGACATCTGGTGGCGAATAAAGTTTGTAATCACAGACTCACTCGTGCCTCTCATTTCTTATCATCCGCGCATCATTTTTATGCGCCTCTACTCTTCCAGTCGGTCACATACCTCAGCCGCCAAACATTACTTCTGCAGTATAGCAAAAGGTGATTTTCTGGTACTCATTAGCTGATACTCATATCCACTGCTTCCATAACGATGGAAACACTCGCAAGCGTTTTCAAACGCTCTGTTTAAATTCCCTATGTCTCTTCCGATAATGCATCATCAAGTTAGCGAAAGTTATCGTCCGCAAACGTTCGATGTTCTCTCAACGACTTGAAGACTGACAAACGTGTCCAAACCGCCAAGAATTAGGCAGGCTCAACTTGATAATAAATGAGACCCCCTGAGGTGGAATGATGCTAGATTTAATGCGGCAGTGGTTCGGAGCTCCATACTGGATCGAGGTGGATTGGCTTCTTTCGTGGGGAAAGAGAAAGGCGCCTGCCTTCGGATGAGACGTAAAACCAAGATCCCGTGTGGTGACGATAACATTTACACGTAATAGAACTATCTATACTGCGCAACAGGTAGATGAGGCAAAATTTCCAGGGGTAGGAACTCGTCCCCCTGGAGTGAGCGGAATGCTCCAATGAACAGTAGACCTCCTGCGTTAGAACTTTGCTGTGGGCGGGGATCTAATGATTTTTGTAGCTGAAGGGCCCTTAAACACCAACAGTAAAAGGCTTTGGGGCTGCTTGCTTTTGCTGCTTGATATTAAAGTGAAGCTTAAGAAAGTTCAGTGATACAGGCCTATGAAAACTGTTCACAACTCAGATGCAAAACTGTCCTTGACGTGGGAAATCAACATGAATTGGGTGTACGGAGAGGTAAAGCCATCATCAGTTCGTAAATCCATCACTTAAGACGCTGCGGAAAAGCAAATTTCAAATATGTACTACAGTTGTTCCTTTGTCTCCATCACAGTATCCACCTGGGAAATTTCGAGCAATGAACACCAAAAAAAGTATCCATGTATCTTCCTAGTTAACATTCAGAGTTCGAGATCCGACAGTTTTGAACAGTAAGCTTTTGCATTATCCATCAACGGATGTTTCCGCAATGCCAATTCTCCAAAGACCAGGGGTCCATCTAAAAAAAAACTGTCTACATACACAACCCTAGGCCTTCACCTAAATAATAATGTTCTATTTATCTTCACGCCAGTATAGATTTCGATCGAAATTCTTCATCAAAAAGGATAACACGACACGAGGAACACTATAAGAAAGTGATGATACAACATGACGCTCATTACAATCGATTTTGTAGAGACTTCCGGTGTAGGTGATATTTTTTTGGCAACTAGGTGATTTGATCGAGATTGTACTTGGCTCACTGTTGAAAACAGAAGAGCTGGGTTCATCAACGACTTTTCAGACTTCAACAAATTTCCAAATTCAATTAGTAAACAAAGGTGAGAATACCATATCTGAGGCTCGCCTATGGCAGTGGTCACATCTGCCCTTTCGCATCCCCCCTCTATTTCCATTGTTGTCAGTGGTTCTAGGTTCCATACTGGACCGAGGTGGGCTGGCTTCCTTCGGATGAGAAGCGAAACAACCGAGGTCCCGTATGGCGGCAGGGAGCGGCTTATTGCGCTTGACAAACCAGTCCTCGTCTGATCACTGAAGTGAAGCAACGCAACCCCAGCTAGTACTAACATGGGTGGCCGCTTGGGAAAACTGGGTACTGCTAATACCCAAAAAAATCGTCGCATTAATTTAGTGTCTGTGCAGTCTCTGCATTAGGACTACCCAGTGAAGGGCTCTAATGACCTTGTGGCCGAAGGGCCCTAAAACACTGACGAAACAAAGCAAAAACCCGTGTGGTGTACGATGGTGGTTGCACGTAAAAGAACCCTCTCACTGCACCATGGGTAGATAACATAAAATTTTAGGTGTTGGAGCTCGCCCCGCTGGCGTCGATGGAATTCCCAAACGCATAGGAGATCGACGATAAATGCTTGTGCGGATTTCAGCTTTGATCAGCAACCGGCTGTGAAAAAACATCATCATCATACCCTTATCCCGCCTGTGGCGGGGTCGGGTCTGCAGGTTCTAGCCCTCCACTCCTGCTACCCAATAAATATATCACCCTTGTGTCCATTAACAGGGAGAAGATGGGAACCAGACCCTGCCACAGGAGGATAAATGGTTGCTTTGCATCTACAATGGTCATTACACTCCGTCCACTGAATAACTCTAATGCCGTCCGCAAAGATACGCTTTTACGACGATCACTGTATTATCAGTGCATCCAGCGTTCCTACGCTCACTGGTCAACCATGCTAGAAATAAGCTGGGGTTGCGTTTCTTAACTTCTCGTCTGATCACCGAAGTTAACCAATGCAACCCCAGCTAGTACTAACTTGGGTGGCCGCGAGGGAAAACTTGGTACCACTAATACCCAAAAATCGTTGGATTAGCGCATTGTTGTTTGTTTGTTGGTGTTTTAAGGCCCTTCAACTACAAGGTCAATAGAGCCCCGTCCACTGTATAGCTCTGATGCAAAGACTGCACAGACACTACACCAATTAGATGATTTCAGGGTATTAACCATGTCAGTACTTGCTGGGGTTGCGTTGCTTAATTTCAGTGATCAGACGAGTACCGGGGTGTCCAACGCAATAAGCCGCTCCCTTAGTGTATTGTCTGTGCAATCTCTGCATTAGAACTAAGCAGTGGAGGGGGCTCTAGTGACCGTTGTAGTTGAAGGGCCCTAAAGTATCAAACGAAGTGGTCAGACGAGAACTGGTGTGTCGGACGCAATACAGCCGCTCCCGTTCTATTAGTGACAGAGGGAGAGAAATTTTATTCCGACGAGCGGGAGAACTCAAACTGCGCATGCGACGAGAACAAGGCGGTATTAAACGGCTGATATCCCCTGGTCGTTAAAAGAACCATTTTGATACGGTTCAACTTCATTTAACGAAGAGTCGAAAACAAAAATTCTTTTAATAGAGTTCACGGCCATATACAAGCTGGCGATAAAAGAAACTTCAACAAACAGTTTCATTTCAATGAGCCGAAATCCGTTCTGGGCTAAAACATCAGAGGAATTCTCATAGTTTATTACTTCTAGTTAGGCTGCCTGCTATTCTTGGAATTAGGGGCCTAGCAAGGAAAAGGGGAACGCACCAAAAATAAGCTTTCATCATCCCAAGCAAGGCACAGCTCAACAGCAAAAAGAAAATATTTTACAGGTATAGTGTACATAGCAGGCATGTCAAACTGAGGACTGAAGATACCCCGATTGTTTCGTTTCGTTGGTGTTTTAGAGCCCTTTAAGGTCATTAGAGCCCCGTCCCGTCCCCGTCCAAACTGAGGACTGAGGATACACCGATTGTTTCGTTTCGTTGGTGTTTTAGGGGCCTTTAAGGTTATTAGAGCCTCGTCCACTGCGTAGTTCTAATGCAGCGACTGCACAGACACACTCACTACATTAATGCGGCGATTTTTGGATATTAGCGGTACCCACTTTTCCGCAGAGGCCATCTATGTTAGTACTAGCTGGGGTTGCGCTGTTTAATTTCAGTGACAGACGACAACTGGTGTGTCCAACGTCTTTCAGTGGTAACATAGGCGTTGTCATGAGGGCAATACAGTGCCCATGGAGCCGCCTTGCAACTGCGCCCGGCGGTTACTGTCCACCTCTCGTTACGCGTCTCACTGGCAGGCCGCAATTGTATACTACATGGAGTCGATTGTGCGGGTCGCAAACTGTGGCCTTGAAGGCCAGCATTATTACACCTCTGGGCAAGACTGGTCCCAATAGGAAGTAAAATCAAGGTCCCGTTTGGTGTTCGACGGCATTTTCACGTAAAAGAACCCTCTCTAATATACAACGGGTAGATTAGACATAATTCCCAGGTGTAAGGCTCCCCAACGAACAGTAGGCCGACGATAAATAAGCATAGCGGTTGCAGCGCATGTCGACAGCCGGCTATGGAAAAATGCCATTCAATAGATTGTTCAACGGTCCCGGAGGGATGAAAATTGGTACCCGACCCTGGCATACTCAAGAAAAGTTAGTAGCGGTGGTGTAATAGCAACAATCCTGCTCTCGGGAGGTACAGAGGTAACGCCATTAGTTCCACGTTCGATGCTGATCCAGACGTTGACTCACTTGGGCGAAAAGGAAACCACAAGTGAACCAGACTGCTGCTATCAATTTGGGGCAATGTCTTATATATTTATAGTGGGCCTATGTTTCTTCGGGAGGTGCGGTAGGGAGTGTGCGAGCTCCTACACCTTTAGATGAAGAAGCCACACTACCACGGTTCAGGATCGACTATGAAATTACTGACACACTAGATCAGCGTGCTAAGATAGTTCCACCATTGATAAATTTTGTAGAGGTGCTCGTTTCCAGTCGCCGGTTAAGGGCTAGGGGGTTAAGTTTGCTTGGTCACCTCGGGAAGTTAACTTTGGTCGCCTGCCGATATGCCCAGGGAGAGCGTTGCCGACTCTGTGCAAGGTACCCTACGTGAAGAAGAGATTCAGGTCAATAATCAATAACCAATTCAAGCCAATAACCGATTCAGGCGAATAACCAGTGAAGTTCTAGGGATACAAGAAAAGGTTTGGCCTGAAGCACTGCTTAATAAACAGTTCTAGTGGTCGAGGGGATCATGGACGTCATAGAGACAACAGTCCGACAACACTTCGGAATAGGCAATTCATAAGGTCCAATTTTCCTACCCATTGAGCACTGACTCCCTAGACGACCTGACGGCCTTACTCCCTAGGACAAAACAACCTCAAACCGAGGATAAGCGCGTCAAGCATGCTTTTTTTTGTTTGTTTCATTGGTGTTTTAGGGCCCTTCAGCTACAATGGTTATCAGAGCACAATTCGCAGCGTAGTTCTAATACAGTCTGAACAGACACCACGCTGCTAAGACGATTTTGGGTATTAGCAGTACCCAGTGTTCCCAAGCTGTCACCCATTCCAGTACTAGCTGGGGTTGCGTTCAGACGAGAACTGATGTGTACAACGCAATACAGCCGCTCTCGCTGTAACAATGAGCCAGGTTGAAAATCTGAAAATGGGCCACACGTATTAAGGGAATGCCCCTCACATTACCTTAGGTCTTTTTCTAAACAACCCACAGCCTTAATTACGCATTGTAATTTAAGCAGGCTGCTATTTAACCGCAGATCAATTAGCTGAGGAAAAACAAAGGAAAATGAATCAAAGGGCCAAGAGAGAGCTATTGCGGTCTCTTGATTGAATCCATTCATTTTCATGATGGATTGGTGGATCGGGACAAAACGAACATGCTAATTAGATGGATGACTTGTAAAAGGACCTTGTGTAGGAAGAGCTGAAGGAGAATGAAAAAGGAAGTATCTAATTAGTTTACAAGTTACAAATGCTTTAGGTCCCATTTCTCAAACCGCACTAATAGTTAGCTGTTATTATAATAAGATTATACGACCGTTACGCCACAAACACCTGGTGTCAAGAAAAACATTGGAGGGAGGAGAGGGGTTGGGCATTTCTTGGACAAAAAAAAATCGTAGGTCGTCAATCTTTGAATTTTTAGGTAATGAGGAATTTCGCTAACACAAGATGGAATTTCGAGTTTGTTTGCTTTTTCAGAAAAAAAGCTTGACGGCCACATATATAAACCACTCCTTGTTTAGCTAAGGCGTAATTTCAGGAGAAAAGGCAACAGAGGTCGCAACCTAAAGGGGTCTGACCCGTCTGACCCCATATTTTATTTAAACATCCACTAAAGCGTTCCAGCTTCCACCTTGTGTTACCAGAAATTCTCCGAAAGTGGTCGACACTACTAACCAAAGCATTTCAATCCAATTTGTACCACCTCTCAATGGACACCTGGGCGATCCATTGACAGCATTTTATACAGCCGGCTGCTGACCAAAGCTGTGGGAGCGGCTTATTGCGTTGGACACACCAGTTCCCGCCTGATCACTGAAGTTAAGCAACTCAACCCTAATACCCAAACAATCGTCACATTAGCGCAGTGTCTGTGCCGTGTCTGCATTACAACTGTGCAGTGGACGCGGTTCTAATGACCTTGTAGTTGAGGGGCCTTAAAACACCAACAACACAAAAATCAAAGCTGCAACCTCATCACTTAATTAACGGCGGCCTACTGTTCGTTGGGGGACACGTATTTAAATTTTGTCTCATCTACCCATTGCATAGTAGAGAGGGTTCTTTAACGTGTAAAGGACATTGCACACCACACGGGCCCACAGCTGTAATCTCATCCGACGGAACGCCCACTAGGGCCCTTTCTCTTGCACGAAAGAAGCCAACCCGCCCCGTTCCAGTATCGAATGAGGAACCACTGACGCATTAAAGAGCCGAGGTGGTTCTATTCTGTTCAACTGCCATTTTATTATTTTTTTTTTGGAAATGTTAATCAGTAGTCAGTTAGACACACCCCCCCCCTCCGTAATCTGCAGAGGTAGCGTGTTTGAGTACTTGCCGCTCTTTGTTACCCTCATAGAGCGGCTTTATTGCGTTGGACACACAACTTCTAGTTTGATCACTGAAGATAAACAACCCAACCCCAGATAGTAGAGGGATAGGTGACTACTACTTGGGTACACTAGGTACTGCTAATACCCACAAATCGTCCTAACAGCTAGTGTCTGTTGCAGACTCCGCACCATCAATACGCAGTGGACGGGGCTCTAACGACCATTGTAGTTGAAGGACGTTGACTAAATGTTCGCCAATATCCCTTCCCACAATATGAAAGTCAGCCGAATTATGTACCTGTCATACTTACGCCGCCTTGTAGCATGGTGGTACCTGTCGTTCTGGTCTTCCACCCCAGCCTATCTCCTACTAGGTCCCCAGCCTATCTCCTACTAGGTCCCCA
>JAAFCE010009109.1:5518602-5530683 GCA_013389805.1 Trigoniulus corallinus
AGCCTATCTCCTACTAGGTCCCCAGCCTATCTCCTACTAGGTCCCCATCCTACTAGGTGCCCTCCATGCCGAGAAGAATGCCGCAGCACTAAATCACGATAACACTGTCGGGGTTAGTTTTGACACCTCATAAGGACATAAAAGCCCTTGTAGACATCTCCGGGATTTGTTGGCAAATGGAATGAAAGCTACAAGTACTAACAAGATATCTCAGTTCCATAAATTACACTTGTTGGATAGCTGCCTGAAAAGTTTGTTGTCATGAAGAAGATATAAACAAGTGGAATCTTTGTCATCTTTGGCAGCTCGTAGTCATTCGTCACTGATGTAAGGAGCTTCCAAAATTTGCGGGTTAAAAATAGAAATCCCGAATAGTTGACTTTTTTCGACAAAGAGGAAGAGACGTCATTGGATGATCCTATAATACTAATTGGCAATTACATGATTGAATTATTGGCAATAAGTCTGTGTCACTAATTCTGGGAGTCTGGTTGATGAGAGAGGGCTGCACAGTAGGAGTGCCGTAGGCGACGTCACGGAGGCACAAGGATGATGTTGCCCTCACTTTATCGGCCTACGTGTGCTTGAACAGTGTCGGCTTTTGGATTTTCTGATAACGGAAGTTTGTCTGCAGACACATTGTTGAAAAACCTTGAAAACAAATGGTGGCAATTCCATAATTTGACTCAGTCATAAATAGCTTATCAGCAGCTGGACCACCCCAACCAACGCAACACTTTTACACACTAAATATCAATTATTTATGGTGCCATTTCTTAGGGCTAGGGAGATAGCGGTTCTGAGTGCGTCTTCCGTCGGATGAGAAGTAAAACCGTGGTCCCGTGCGGTGTATGATGCCATTTGCACATAAAAGAGCCTCCAAGGGGCCATCCATCTCAGTACTAGCTTGGGTTGCGTTGCTTAACTAAAGTGACAGACGAAAACTGGTGTGTCCAACGCAGTTTACTGCTCCCGACCTGCCTGGAAACCTCAGCGATTGATAACAAAATACGCTTTTATAAACTGGATATACTGAACATTGGAAATGAACGCATGCCTGGCTGTGTTTTGTTGTGAACAGCGAAGTATCTGTGCAGACTCTGAATTAGAACCGCGCAGTGGACTGGGCTCTAGTTACCATTGCAGTTGAAGGACCCTAAAGCGCCAACGAAACAAAAAAAAACGCCATTAAGGCAGCTTTCCTCCGCAGACACCAGTGGGAACGAAGTGCTACAGCTGGCTCCTTGCAGAGCTCTCTTACGCGCTCTCAAGGGTTCCTTTACCGCAATGGGGCAGACACTCCATTAGCACAGTTAAGGGTTAAACGAAGGGCTCAAACAGCCTCACAAAACACATCCCTCCTTTTTTTTTCAAACTGATTTTTAATCAGCTTAAGAGCCCATTTACAGTGAACCGACAATAGATTTGTATTTAATTTAAAAGATGCAATGAACAATGGTCTTGAAAACTCCCAGCGGAATCTAGGATGATCGCCTTGCAGACAAAACCACCACCACCATGCTCGCAAACCTGATAATATTGATCAGAGTGAAAACCAAATAAAACTATAAGCAGGAACAGCAGCAACGCTTCGCATTTAAGGTAAATTGTAATGGTGCTAATGAGTCCTTTCACAATATATTAAAATTTAGAATGTTCCTCTCCCCCTGTCTCTCCTACCGCACTCCGGTTCCCCCTCTACTTTTTTTCATAAGCAACAGTGCAAATGGCGGCCATTAAAACCGCATGCATTATTAATTTCATTCGCGCCATTCAGAACAAATTAAGTGTACATCTCCAATGAAGTAATTCCGTCGAATGGCGGCAAAGAACTCATTATTCTCCAAATCTCGATAGAGTGTAAAAGGACTAAGTGTGTGGAAAGAGAGAGAGGATCCGTGGGAACGAACATCGAATATAAAGACAATTCCAGAGTCGTGGTGAGCTCTTGGGAGTTTGGGGCACGTCACATATCAAACATAGGACACGGGAAAGACAAGCCGAGGGAGACAATGGCGAACAAGCTAATTCCGAACTGGAACATACATGGGCAGAAATTATTCATTAGGTGTCACGTGGGCAACAAACGTCAAAAAATGGTAAAACCACAAGCTGAACCATTCACCCCCGGTCACCGGAAATAAAATTACGTGGAAATTCAATTTCTGAAATCAAAAAATGCGAAGGCCATTTCCATTAAAACAGTATGTGACATTCGAGATTAACAGATCCATACAACTGTAACCATTTCACTACTGGGATTAAAATCGCGTGTGACGTCATTTCTTAACCGTAGTTTTCGTATGCGCTCCTTCATACACATTCGTCGTGCACTTCTTTCTCCAACGGCACCAGTGGCCAAGGTGCTGCACCTGGGAATTACGCCAATCTGCACGTCGTAAAGGCCTATTTGGCCCCTTACAGAAATAGGGTTGCGAACCTAGAACCGTTAATATACTGGCCACTCAACAACTTCAAAACATTAAAACTCCTAACCCCGTTCCGCCTATGGCAGGGTATCTTGTTCCTTTCAATGGACACAACGGTGATATATTGGACTTTTTCCACAGCCGGTTGCAGACCACAGCTCCAACTCCCATGACCCGCCTCGGTAGCGTAGTGGATAGAGTTTTCTGGCTGTGGTTCTATCCGACGTACGCTACGCAATGCACACGAATCGTGAACTGCGCAGACGCATACAATTCGTCTGCATTACGTAGCGTACGTCGGATAGAACCGCAGCCAGAAAACTCTCTGATAGCACGCTCGGTAACTGCGTCAGTACCGTATTTTCCCCTGTATTATAATACGCATTTCTTTTACCAACCTTACAGGCCCAAAGTCCTCCTGCGTATTATCTAAAGATATATATTCCAATAATTTTTCCCGATTCTCTCAGCAGACATCTTGGCCCCATCCAGGGCTGAAACACTGCCTCAGCGACGCCTAGCGGAATTCACACATATTATTGAACTAACTACAGGTAAAGATAAATAAAAATATGGCTAAATGGTTTAATTTTATTTCAAACATCAAAAAAATTCATTCAAACCCCAAAAACGTATTATACACAGTAATAATACTTTTTCCCCGTTCGTAGCCCCCAAAATTAGATGCGTATTATCTAAGAGTGCGGATTATACAGGAGGAAATACGGTAGTTCTAGGGTCGATACGGGACCGAGGTGAGTTGCCGTCTTTCGGAAGAGGTCCCGTGTGATGTACGATGTCATTTGCACGTAAAAGAACCCTCTCTACTGCGCAACGGGTAGATGAGGCAAAATTTCCAGGTGTAGGAGCTCGCCCACTGGCGTCGGTGGAATTTCCCCAAAAGCCATCAGTAGACCGACGATATTATTGTTTTTGCCCCAACTATATATACTAATTGTAAAATCAACCTTCAGATGGTTATTATTGTTCAAAGAAACCACAAAGGACCTCTGGCTTCAGACGGGTCCATCTGTCCATTTGTCGAAATTGGAGCCGTTGGTGTGGGAATTATAACGCCACCCAGGTGTCAATATCACTTTCCGGTTGCATTTTGCAGTAGGATACCCTAAATGAAGTTAACCCCCGCCCCTCACCATCTGCTACACCATCCCAAACCAAACTATTGGGTTTAAATTGAACGAAAATACCTTACAACTACTGGTTGACCACTGGCATAGACAGATTCCAGCAAGGATTACAAAATTATGTAAGGGAGACAGGGGCAAGATGACGATACTAAGAGTTTTCAAATACGCTATACCGTCAACATACGCTATAAATACGCTATAACGCCAACATACGCTATACCGTCAATTAGTGAGGCGATTTGAAAACAACAGAGAAGGGCAAGTCATAACATACTGCATTTGAAAAACTCAGAATTTACTGCAGAAGTCTTAACTCAAATAACTCCTCATCCGACGGAAAGAGCACTCGGGGCCTCTCTCCCGCCACGAAAGAAGCCAACCGACCTCAGTGCTGTGTGTAGTATCTAACCTGGAACTACTGAAAACACTGCGCCACCGAGGGGGGTTTGAACTACTCTCGTCAGTTGAGCTGAAATATCCGCTCTAGTAGAACGCCATTCGTAAAAGCTGTCGGCTACACCCATTACAATTGCACCTTTGTAGAATTTCTATTCACTTCTGCTCCCATGCCTGAAATTACTTCAAGCTAATGTAGAAGCTCTACCTGTGGTGTCGGTGTAGAAAGTGTTCCAAATAAGAAAACTAGGCTGACGAAAGGTAAAAACGTTGTTGCAGCATTAGGATGACTGAGTAAAAACCAGCTACTAAGGATTCCTTTACTTGCTATCAGCTGCAAGCGCACTGGGGACCTCTCTCTTGTTCGAAAGAAGCCAACTTACCCCGATCCAGTGCGAATAAGTTAGAGACTTCCCAGGCTGGGGGTGGGGCCGTGGACTACTCAGAACCATTGCTATTAGGCGGCTCCGAGCTACTACAGCCCAGGAAGAGGGTTGGTAAGTGGCTTAGTCAGTAGTCCGGCGAAGAGTCCTACACTAAATACTAAACGCATTTCACCTCCGCCAAAAGCACGTGTAAGTGCAATCGAACACACCAAACAGGGTCCCCACTTTGCATCCCATATGACAGAAAGGGCAGAGACAGTCTCTTTTAACTCCCGAAAGAAGCAGGAGCAGCTATATGGCGTCGGACACACCTGGTTACTGAAGTTCAGCAACGCAAACCCAGATAGTACTACCATGGGTAACCGCTTTGGAACACTGGGTATTGCTAATACCCAAAGGACGGGGCTCTAAAGACCAATGTAGCTGAAGGGCCCTAAAACAACAGCAACAACCCGAAAGGAGACAAACTACCTCGATTCAGTATCGAACCTGGAACCACCGACGCCAGTAATAGGTCACGGTACCTCTGCACCACAGAAGAGGCTTGTTAACGGTCATCCGAAGTAATTAAGTAAGGAGGAACAAAGTGGTTCCTTGGCAGATGGCGAAAACAACATCCCCACCCTGCACAGTGCAAACTGGACTTTTACAAATTGCTCGTGTCAGTTGAAGGCGTCAGTAAATCTGGATTTGGACCATTAGGCATCAAAACAGCCGCAAATACAAGACAATTAGCTGCTACCTATTTTTTCTGTAGCCGAGTGCTAAAAACGACCTCATAGTTTTCAATTTGGTTTTAATTTGTTATGTTTGGTGGTTGTGGGGGTTAACTGTCTAGGACGGAAAGCGAGGTTGAAAGAGGAGGGGAGAGAAAGAGAGCGAGGAAGAAGGGGTGACAGTGGTGTTGTTACTCAAATGATAAATGACAGATGAAAACTACAGTGTTGTCATAGTCTCTCAGAAATGCTATTCGGTGTGCGCGCGGCTCATCGTCTCCTGCCGTAAAATTTTGCTCTGACCTTAACAGAATACGGACGAACTTATGACCCTTCGGCGAACATTTCCAATTCATTCGCAAGCACTGCCACCGTTTGTAAAACCGTTCATAAATCTTGTTCAAAACATCTTGAACAAGTCAGTCTGAACGTTTCTTTCCGTGCATAAGAAAACACAACACTGGTTCAAAAAAAATGCTACTGACAAATTATCCCAAGAGCCAAATAGCTGAAGCATCCATTTGTCATTTCTTTCCCCCCTTCCTATCGCCCTTTTGTCTCGTTTCGCTCGCAAACTTCCAAATGAACGAAAAAGCAGACAGCATTTTTAGCCCCTTTCAACATGGATATTGAGAGACACAGGAAGAATTGAAGGAAGGGTGCGTGCGCGAACACAAACACTCAATAGATATAGATGCCTTCAACAAAAACAAAAAACGATCAACAACAGAGAAGATGACGGTATTCAGAACTGACAGGAAAGGGCGCGAAGGGTTTAATAAATAGGCCCCAACGTCCCTAAGCTTAGTTTTGAACCATTTTCATTAATCACGTTCCACAAAAGGTCCCTCCCTGAAAGAAGTATTAAAATGAGACAACCGGTAAATCATTCGTCTTCCTTCATAATCCTCTGCAATGTTTCAGTAAAACCAACTCCTAACCCTTTTTCCGCCTACGGGAAGGTCGGGTACCCATCTTGGCCCTCTGAATTTCCACCGATTTTCCGCAGCCGGCTACTGGCAAATCAGTAACAACTATGCTTATTAATCGTCGGCTTACTTTTTCGGTGAGGCACTCCAAACAACGTCGGGAGGGGGGGACGAGCTCTTCAACCTAGAAATTTTCTTTGCAATGGTTAAGTAGAACCAGTTAACATCTTGCCCCGACTATAGAAGGGTCTTGTGCCCAAATGTCCCATTAGAACCGGAAACACACGGACAAAATGTTGCCGGGCAACCGATATGCATGGTTACTCCTTGTTGGTTTAACATCGACTTACGTTATTTTTTGTGACAAGTTTCCCCCTTCTAAGGCAGAGGGCGAGCACCTACACCCGGAAATTTGGCGAACTGCTCCGTGTAGAAAGGGTTCTTTTACGTGCAGTGGTGACATCATCGTAACGCATTACGGAAATTATGGTTTGTGTTGTTTCTTTTCCACAATTTCAGTCTCAGCTGCATGCTGCATGTCCTGTAGAGAGTCATAAATAACTGGATGGACTGCAAGTGCATACTGTTGAATGCCCATAACTGCTGACAAGGGCTAAAGTGGGGAGTGGCTTATTGCATTGGACACACCAGTTCTCGTCTGATCACTAAAGTTAAGCAACGCAATCGCAGCTAGTACTAACATCGGTGACCACTAGGGGAAACTGGGTACCGCTTATACCCAAAAATCGTCCCATTAGTGTAGTGTCTGAGCAGTTTCTGCATTAGAACTATGCAGCGGACGGGTCTCTAATGAGCATCTCTAATGATTACTACTAGCACCTTTGTCTCCAGGTGTCCCCCAATGATTATGTCACCTTTGGTTCCCTTCCCAACTCAACGCAATACTGTTTTTCCTCATGGCTCCTTCCGGCCCCCATTGCTATCTCTGCTCTAATATAGTTTAGGGCCTTTTCTACATTTCCGTGTAGTTACTAATCCAAGAATACCGTGCAGTGAGATTCCTATTCTCCCAGACCAATCAACAGTTCGTCCACAACCAGAATGGACTTATTGCTGAATTTCGTTGCACCCCAACCATCTCTGAGAAGCTTCCAGTATTTTCCCCAAGTAGTCTTTACATGGCTATGAAAGCATCACACATGCCCTGCACTATGTAATATACAGTAGGGTCCCGCTTATCCGACCGAATTGGGGCAGGCCTAATGTCTGTAGGCTTCACCACAGCAGTTAAGGGGTAAGGACCCTAAACCCCCAACCAAACAAACGAAACCGAAATAAGCGATCTGCTTCAGCCAGAGACAAACTCACGTAAAGGAATGAGTTGTCGAGCAGAAATGACTTCAAATGGCCACCGCGTAACAGGTGTGTTATTCACAAAAACGACTGGGGTCAGTCTAGCAGCAGGTCGATATAAATTTTCTCATTTTTGTGCGGTTTTGGTTTTCGTGAGTATTCATCGTACACTTCATAATCGGACAAATGGCGAGTGTGGCCGTGGGTGAAATGAGAGAGAATTCAGCTTTGCCCTGAACTTTATCGCGTAATTGGGATATGTTGTTAGCAGGACTAGTACCCCTACCGAATGGCAAGGGGACTTAGCCGATATCTAATTATCTTGTCACTAAATAAACACGCTGGTCGACTTTATTATCCCTCAAGTGACATGGCAGAAAAATCTAATTATTCACCATTGTTGCATTAGACAAGTGGAGACGTCGTCAGTTATTAAAGCTTTTCCATTAGAGTGGTTAAAAGAAGTTTAATAACATGTTGCCAACTGCAATATGTTAATTTATTACCAAATTTCGAGCATTCGAACTGTCCTAAAACATCGCTGTAATTATGGTACTGTAGTAATTCGACAAAGGCTTACTTGTCGGGAAAAGAAGATGGCCCCTTGTTAAAGTCCAATATCAGGTTCTACAGGGAGCAGCTTACTGCGTTAGGCACACCAGTTCTCGCCTGATAACTGAAGTTAAGCTGCGCAACCCCAGCTAGTACTAACATGGGTGGCCGCTTGGGAACGCTGGTACTGATAATACCCAAATCGTCGTAACAGGTTAATGCCTGTGCAGACTCCATCTCAATCTCGATCCAGCATCGAACCTAGAAAGACTGACGCAGCAATCGAGCACGCTACCTTCTGCGCGAGCCTAGTCTCCTCCAATGCAACTCCAAACTTCCTAGGTCACGCATTTGAAATAATGTCTTATTAATGTGATAACGAGCTCTAATTCAAGTATGGAGCATTTACCGTGCAAGTGGCATCGTACTCGCCATACACAGCTACAACTCTACTTTAGCCATGGGATGGAAGGTAAATTAGAGACCTCTCTGCCGGAAAGACGCATTCGATCCATTTTTGTTTGTTTCGTTGGTGTTTTACAGCCCTTCAACTTAAAGGTCATTACCGTCCAGTCCAAAGCGTAGTTCTACTGCAGAAACTGCATAGACGCTGCATACGCTGTTTAGACGATTTTTGACTTTTAGCAGTTCCCAGTGTTCCAAAGCGGTCATCCATGCTAGTAGGGTAACATCGGGTAAGACGTCCATAGGGGCAAGACGTCCACATGTGGAAATCTCAAAATATAAAAAAGTTTTAAATCCAGCTGGATGTGTATATGATTCTATGATGTATTTCCATGTTTATATTGTATTATAGTCATAACTGTGCAAATAAGTTGTATTTTTAGGCAAAATTAAGTTTCATGACTGCATTTTGTAAAATTTGTAGTGCTTTGTAATATCTTTTCTTAATAATGTGTTGTGGTTCCATTAATGCAACACATTAAATAAAACCGCAATGCATTAACGTTTAATTCTGCATTTCATTTACATTAATGAAACACGTGTCTTGTTTGAAATCAAATGATTTCTTGCACTCATTCCTATGGGGCAAAACGTCCATGTTACACTTGGGGCAAAACGGCCATATAGGAACGTTTTGCCCCAAAAAATGCCAAATGCTTTAAGATGAGGATGGTGGCAGTATTCATTTTGTCTTCTTGTTGAGTCACTTTGATTTAATAAAAAATTATCAAACGACAACCCAACAGTCCTAATAATTGGGGATCACGTCAATTTGGCGCATGACAATTTGGCGTACATACCGATCTCTTGGGTGCACACATTTGTTCAAAATTGCAACTGTCATAACCAGTAGCAGATCCAGGATTTTCGTCGGGGGGGGGGGGGGGAGGGTTGAGCTAAACCTCACATATTATGCAAATATAAGTTTATATGTGCATGGGAGGGGTTGCAACCCCAAAAACCCCATCCTAGATCCACGCGTGGGCATATCAGTCATTGCAACGGTCCCGTATAACACAGTTGGGTTTGTTTGTGTTTTAGGGCCCATCGACTTCAAAGGTCATTAGGGCCCTATAACACAGTTATGGTAGGCATTCATTGTTCTATTACCTTGCAATGACTGTTGGCACCCAAGGGCAGCTAAGAGATCGGTATGTACGCCAATTTGACGTACGCCAAATTGTCATACGCCAAATTATAAATGCGCCAAATTGTCATACGCCAAATTTGTATGTACGCCAAATTGTCGTACGCCAAATTGACTACGCTAAATTGCCATACGCCAAATTGTCATGCGCCAAATTGACGTAGACCCTAATAATTGATGGCCACCACAGTCATAAAACACTGGAAGCAGTTGAATTTGCATGACAGCATGGGGTAACCATGATTACATTACCACAACACTGCACACATAAGATGCAGCTATTGGATTGAGCATTTTTTAAGGCATTGAAAGTAAACTACAACAGAACTGAAATTTCATGACAAGCAATGCTGGTAGATTGTTACATTTTTTGACATGGCAGAGATATTTGGCAAGGCATATGGTAGGTCTGCCACTGTGGAGAAGGCAGTGAAGGGTTTTCAAACAACTGGAATATGGACCTTCAATGATACAATTTTCTTTGATAATGACTTTGCTGCAGCTAACCTCTGATGAGCCATATGGACCAAATTCTGCACAAGAAATCACTACATCAGTCACAGGGCTGCATGTGCAGAGGCGTAACTAGGGGGGGGGGGGCAAGGGGGGACAGATGTCCCTGGGCGCAGAAGGCAGGGGGCACAAAAATGTACAGCAAAAATGCGCTTAGCGGGTGCCAGCGGGCATAGATTTCGGTCTTTGTCCCCAGGCACAGAATACCCTCGGCCTGCCTGGGTACGCCACTGTGCATGTGGTTAGTTCTTCAGATGTACCTGACACTATGAGCTGCATGGCCAGTTCTGTTGTGTTATCACATACAGTGGCAACCATTTCCATGACTTCTGACACATCAGATACAGTGCCATCTATAGCTAGTTCTTTTACACATGCTGGAACATGCTGGACAAGAAGATGTTATTCAAAACTATACACAGAGGGGCAAGACGTCCAGTAATGGTCGTCCACATGGTCGGCAAGTCGTCCATTACTGGACGTCTTGCCCCAACCATGGGGCAAAACGTCCCTAAATTCATTTTTTACTATTTTATTTATTATTCTGTTAACATATTCAGGGCAGTTCCCTACTGGGTATAGTGTGATAGCACAAGGGATTACCTATCCAGAATGCTTGTCGTTAGGTTTCTGTGTTGGTTATTCACTGAGATATTGACCAAAATCTCTTAGAGGGGACGTCTTGCCCCATGCTTCCCTACTAGTTGGGGTTCGCATTACTTAACTACAGTGATCAAACGAGAACTGGTGCGTCCAACGCAATACAGCCGCTCCCACACCTAGATCCAGTGTGGGACCTGAAACAACTGAAGACGTAGTCGAGCACTGCACCTCTGCGCCGGAGATGAAAAAGAGACGGTCTGGGCTTTGAAAAAAGAGGGAAAGAGAAGGTGGTACTAGTTAAAACTAATCACAGGGGTACAGATTATTAAAAGCTGACGGAGGTAAGTGGAGTGACTCAGGAATGGTGGAGGGCAGACGAGAAAGCAAAACCATACCTCACGGAGCCGACTGCGCCATAGGTGGGGAGGGAGAAAGGTGTCAGTCTCGCACTCATTAATAATCGTTAAAAGTAGGACCCGACTAGCCATCCAGACGGTGTGGTCAGTAGAAAAAGGATATCCGGGATTTGAAGTTGTCAGCACTAATAAACAAATGGCGTGCCGCGCCATGGATAACAGATGCAGGCAATAGCAGCAGACATTAAAAACCGAAATTTTCGTCTCACATGTGGGTATCTAACTAGGGTGAGGTAGAGGTGCTATATGCCGAAAAAAATGTTATTGGCAAACATCTACTTTTTTGACAATGGCTAGGGTAGATAAAATGTAGATCAAGAAAAAACAAAGCGACACTTTCAAATTTAATTTCAGGTCCACACGCAATCGCAGCGCAAATTATATTATTAAAAATTGAAATCATCGTTATAATTAATAGGCTAATTAAGCAATTCAACGCCATAATGAAGATCACGTCATCCATTTGTTTGCTTAACGTCAGACTATTTCCAGCTATCGTTAATTTACCGTCTGCGGTTTCATGTAACGTTCTTTTATATTACTTTCCACCCGGGATTGCCAACTTGTCTTCTGTCTAATTCAAGGGTGTTGATTTTTTCGGTTTAATTAGCATACTATTGCACAGAGATAGCATGTTGGAAAACTACTTCAGCGGTTCCAAGTGGTGCGGCTTGTTTCGTTCGACAAGCCAGTTCTCGTCAGATCACTAATGTTAAGCAATGTAACCGTAGCTTGTATTAACATGGGTGGCCGCCTGGGAAAACTGGGTACCGCTAATATAAAACAATCATGCAGTGGATGGGGTTCTAATGACCTTCTAGTTGAAGGGCCCTAAAACACCAAAGAAATACGAAAGGTGGTTGTAGGTCCGATTCCGGACCGAAGGCAATTCGGAGCACTGCGTGGACCAATTCCGACTGCAATAGTCGTCAGAGCCCGACCAACTGCATAGTTATAATGCAGGGCAGTAGCGGTTCTAGCATACGCGAGGCTCTGTGCAAATTGAAAGCAAATTGAAAGTGCGAGGCCCTGTGCAAATTGAAAGCAAATTGAAAGTGCGAGGCCCT
>JAAFCE010009109.1:5530693-5566623 GCA_013389805.1 Trigoniulus corallinus
TGCGAGGCCCTGTGCAAATTGAAAGCAAATTGAAAGTGCGAGGCCCTTTCCAAAAATCTGCAACATGCAAAAGCGAGGCCCCTGAAGCGTGAGGCCCCGTGCATTTGCAGTTTGCACGTGCCTAAAACCGCCACTGATGCAAGGCCTGCACCGACACTATGCTGTTACAACGATTGAGTTATCATTAGTACCCAGTGCTCCGAAGTGCTCACCTATGCATCTATCTGGGGTTGCGCGGTATAACGTAAGAGAGGCGGTGAGATAGAGATAAGAGGAAAGACTGATAGTTGTTTGTTGGCGTTTTAGGGCGCTTCCATTACAGGGTCATTAGAGCCCCATCCACAGCATAGTTCTTATGCAGAGAATGCACAGACACTACACTAATGCGACGATTTGTGGGTATTAGCAGTACCCAGCTTTCCCAAGCGGCCACCCATGTCAGTACTAGGTGGGGTTGCGCTGCGTGTCCAACGCAATTCGCCACTCCCAGGAAAGACTGAGAAACAGAGCGCAGAGACATCGACATAGGGAGGGAGGAAGAGAGAGAGAGAAGAAAAAGCAAAGAGTGGAGTAGAGAAAAGAGAAAAGTCAGTTTTTTTTTCCTATCGTTCGTGTTTTAGGGCCCTCAAACTTCTATCATAACTACAGCCCCGTTCACTGCGTAGTTCTAATGGAGACACCACATACACTACGCTGATGCGACGATTTTTTGGTATTAGAGGTAACCAGTTTTTCCAAACAGCCACCCATGTTAGTACTAACTAGGGTTGTTTTCCTTAACTTCAGTGATCAGACGACAACTGGTGTGTCCAACACAATATAGCCGATCCGGAGAAAGTTGAGGAATAAGACCCAAAGAGCTCTGTCCACTGCTTAATTCTAATGGAAAGCCTGCACAGACACCACGCTGTTACAACGATTTGGGTATTGGCAGTACCCAGTTCTACAAAGTGGTCGCCGACGCGAGTTCTAGCGGGGATTGCGTTGCTTAACTTCAGTGATCAGACGAGAAATGATGTCTCCCAACGCAATACAGCTCAATGCGCACTATCACGTAAAAAACCTCCTCTACTAAGGCAAAGGGTAGATTGGCAAAATTCTCAGAGGCAGAAGGTAGGCCCCTGGGCGTCGGATCAGTCGGTGGCAGGACCCAAAGAACCCCAGAAGAAGCCCCCCCCCCCCCTATGAAGAAAAGCACGCCGACGATAAACAAACAACAAAACATAAAAGTGTTAAGGGTGGATGGGGACTTGGAGGGATAGGCGGGATCGACAAACAACCATTGAGATGTTGAATTAATTACTGGATTAATTCATGGGTTGGGGAGTAAGTCAAGCAGCCATAACAGGACGAACCCTTAGGAGGCTGCTCGCGGAAGATGAGGAGGTAGATGTAGAGCAGGGGTGGCCAACCAGTCGATCGCGAAGCCAATTTTGGTCGATCACTAGTGATGTGTTGACTTAACACTCACCTCGGTGACGTATGGCTCAGTGGTTCTAGGTTCGATACCGGACCGAGGTGGGTCCAGTATCGAACCTCCCCCTCCCCAATTTGACTACGCCTATGACAACATGTCGATCGCGACACGTTTTTTAGGATAAAAAGTCGATCGCAACACTTTTTTAAGTTAAAAAAGTAGATCTTGCGTACAAAAAGGTTGGCCACCCCTGATGTAGAGGACGTAGGAGAGGGGAAATTTGCAGCATCCAACGTTTTTTACCAACCACCCATGTTGGTACTAACGCAAATATCCTTCTAGTCACCTGTTCTATCCGAAACACAGTTTAATGACCTGTTGTTGGCCCTCAAATTCAATGGAACTGGGAACTTCGAGCACGGAAAAAGAGTTAAGAGGAACCGTAATGAGCTATGGCGGCAGGTTAGCAGAATCGAACCGATCACAAAATTAGTACTGAGGATAAGCTATCAACAAGCTGATGATCATCGGAATGATGCCCTAATGGGTCAACCCTAGAAGTCAGTAATAGTTAACTAACAAGAACAAAAAATTAGCAAGTGGGTCATCCACAACCACCCTTCAAATGATAGCATTTCCGTAAACGAAAGCAAATGACGTGCATTATACCAATCAACGGTACCAGCTCTCTCAGTCCAAATGAAGTAATTGACCTCATTATTGCATCACAGAAACAAAAAAAAATATCCAGGGCAAAGGAGTCGAAAGTCAGCGGCCGGTGCCTGTTCACAGAAGAAATACCCCACCGGGGAAATCAGACAATATCTAACACTTTGAAAGGATCAAGCAGACAAGAGATAACAAGACCTAAATCTTATATGTGATAAGAATGACTTCAGGGTCGTCTGGTGAACGAGCTGCTAAAAACTCACATTGAGGTCAGAAATACCTCACAATGGCAGTAGGCACAAGGAGAATATCTATCGACAAGATCTTGCTTAGAGCAGCTCAAGACAAAAACAGCGCAAGGGTCCATACTACGCATGCCCTAGCAGGAAACCAGAGATCCACGAACCCTATTAATAAAGCATTTTCAATAAGCAAAAAAGCAGGTGGCGCATTGCGTTGGACACCAGTTCTCGTCTGATCACTGAAGTTAATCAACGCAACCCCAGCTAGTACTGACAGGAGTGGCCGCTTGGGAAAACTTGGTATTGATAATACCTAAAATTCGTCGCATTAGCGTAGTGTCTGTGCAGACTGCATTAGAACTACGCAGTGGACGGGGCTCTAATCACCTAGTAGTTGAAGGGCCCTATGATACCAACGAAACAAAAAAATCATTGCACTCTTTCATGAATGACCCAGAAAAGAACTTTCTTCAGGAAATCAAAACAGAATAGCATTAGGTCGATCAATTCACTTTTTTTGTAACGAAAAACAGCGTTGACCTTTGAGCACTCCTCTCTTTTTCTGTCTCATGTGATACGCCTGGACTACTAGTAGTAATAGTATCTTTTGATTTATTGAATGCCACACGGAGGACTGCGGACGACTTCAGTTAATGATGGCCTGTTTGCAAACCATCTAATCTCATTTGTCAACACACAGCTTTCCCACTACGAACACCTCCAAACTCCCCTTCTTTCGACCTATCCCTTCTTCTGTTGGTCCCTCTCTCTCTCTCTCTACTGAAGCACAGTTACTCCACATTAGCACCACCAGAGAGACACCAAAAGAGAGAGAGAGCAGTGGATTGAAGTAATGAGATGTGCAAAGAAAATTTTGTTTCTGTCCCTCCTTTCAAATCAATGACCAAATGAATGGAAGAATGAACGCCTTTGGTGAACTAGATCTTCACAAAGCTGTATTTACTGGATCGACAGGGGCAGCACCCATCTACGACAGGCTCGGCATCCATTTTGGTCCAACTTGGACGGTATGATGACGTACTCGGTTGTCAGCCTCATGCAGCAATCCCCGTACTTACCGTAAAATCTCACGTAGTGCCCGCGGATTATACGCGAAACATAGGGTCATTTAGTGCGGACTATATGCGTGGGCGGACTATATATGAGTGCGGACTATAAATGAAACCAAGGGTTCTCAATGAAAACTGCTACTCATTTTCTGAGCAATTTATTACTCTTAACAACACGACTTTACATAGTACGTTCTTATTTCTGTGATAATGAAATATAAAATCTTTCACATTTCAATTTCATTGTCAGAGCAAATGACATTTCATTTTTAAATTCATTTGATCCCATTGCCCCCTACAAGTTGCTCCACTGGTTGCAGTAGGAATTTTAAAGTGCGGACTATATTTGAAATATATCCATCGCTAATGCGGACTATAGACGGGTGCGGACTATATTTGAGATGCGGACTTTACGTGAGATTTTACGCTATTTAACTCCGGTCTATTTTTCTTCATTTGGACACCCTTCTTTCACCCACCCTAACGAGTTTCTTTTGTTGTTGTTGTTCGTTGGTGTTCTACGGCCCTTCAACTACAAGGTCGCCAGAGCCCCCGTCCACTGTGTAGTTCTAATACAGAGACTGCATAGACACTACACTAATGCGAAGAATTTTGTGTATTAGTGTTACCCAGTTTTCCCTAGCGACCACCCATGTCAGTACTAGCTGGGGTTGCGTTGCTTAACTTGAGTGATCAGTCGAGAGACCCTGACGGGGACGAACCCCTATTCCTGGGAATTTCTCCTATCTACACAATGCATATACAAAGGGTTTCTTATAAGTGCAAGTAGCAACGCATACTCCAGACAAGGCCACCGCTTTACTTCCCATCCGAGGGAAGGCACTCTAGACACCTAATACGTCAGAAAGAAGCCAATTCACTTACAGTCGGTATTCAACCGGGAACTACTTACGCAGCAGTCGAAACGTTAGGTATGATCTACCGACGCGGATCCACCATCCTACACGAGGGATAAATTCCTTGGGACACTCCAAAAAGGATTACTTCTTTCGCTGGTGTTTTAAGGCCATTCAACTACCACGGTCATTAGAACCCCGTCCACTGCGTAGTTCTATGCTGAGACTGTTATTAGTTGTACCCAGTTGTGTCAGTACTAGCTGGGGTTGCACTGCTTAACTTAAATGATCACACGACAACCGGTGTGTCCAACCCAATAAGCCGCTCCTCTACGGTGTTACGACGAAGGGCCATAAATCACCAACGAAACAAACAAACCTGGTGTCGGTGAAGTGCTCCAACGAACAGCAGACCGACAATAAATAATCACGGAGCTCGCAGCTTTGATCAGGAGCCGGCTGGGTAAAAAGTCCGTCCATAACCTCGCTGCTGAGCTCATTCAGAGAAACACAGATGGGTACCCGACCCTGCTATTGGCGGAAAAAGGGTTAGAAGTTAGAAAAGGGTTAGAAGGGTTAGGAGAGCTTTATTTCGCATTAGCTACGCTCATAAGAAACGTTCAAGAAGTTCATTAACGAAGACCACCAATCACCTACAAGAATTTCGGCAATTTCCAGAAAATATTTCAGTAAGTATATTAACGCTTCCTTCTGACAAGTGGACAGCAGCCTTGAAGCAATCAAAATCGATATCATCGCATTACAGAAAAACCACAGTTACTAATAGCCTATTTTCCGCAAATGACAGGGTCGGGTGCCCATATTTGCTCCAGTGAGACACATAAACCGGCTGTCACCCGTAATGCTGGAAGCAAAGCAACTCCAAACACCTTTTCCACTTAAGGCAGGGTCAGGTACCAATCTTATCCCTCTGAATGGACACACGACTGATATATTGGACGGCGTTTTTCCGCAGTTGGTTGTCGACCAAAGCAACAACCCCTATGCTTATTTATCATCGGTCTACTTTTCGTTGGGGTACTCCAACAACGCCAGAGGGCGAGCTCCTAACCCTGGGAATATTTTCCTCATTTTTTTGCTTCGCTCGCTTTTAGATTCCTTCACCTACAGTTGTCATTAGAGCCCCGTCCACAGCACAATTCTAAGGTAAAGTCTGAACAGACACTACAGTATGTTAGTCGCTTAGGCAGCCAGCCCCCATGTGCAGTGAGGACTCCCCTATCCACCGCCTGGGGACGCGCCACGCAGCAGTTCACGTCTGCCCACGGAGTGCTGAAAACATTGAACTAGATTAGAAAAAAAAATGATGTATATACAACACTTACCCGATGTTCTGTAAGAGCATAGATGGAATCTTCTGTACTGTCAGCCTGCAGATCACTTAAAATTGCCTGTCCGGGCTCAACTACAACTTCCTCATATTCAGTGGCCATTGCACGACCAGTCAACAGAATCTGAAATAACAATGACATCATATTAATGAAGTTCATAAACAAAAGGTCAATCCAAATTCTTCAAACGCTTTCAAAATGTTCGTCATCACTACACATAACTTAGAGGTATTTGTAGCTATTCAAAATTACACCAATCCCCAAACATTTTTTTACGTATACCAAGAACGGATCCAGGAGAGGTACCAAAAATAGTTCCTGAAGGCCAAACACGGTTATTTGGAAGGTTCATCACTGACAGTCAATAGGGCACTTCTAACTCTTTCCCATCCAAAGACTGAAATTACTTTTATATGAAAAACTGTGCACGTTCATGTGAACATTGCTCTCTAACATCATTTTTCAAAAGCTTTTGTGCAATTCTTAACACAAAAGCATTCCACAGTGTCACTCTAATATCCTACAAAGAAATTGCAAGGCAGCTTTAAGACCGTTGCGCGACAGTTCAAAATCAAGAACGTCTA
This sequence comes from Trigoniulus corallinus, assembly GCA_013389805.1. Taxonomy (NCBI): domain Eukaryota; kingdom Metazoa; phylum Arthropoda; class Diplopoda; order Spirobolida; family Trigoniulidae; genus Trigoniulus; species Trigoniulus corallinus. The sequence continues at coordinate 5,536,885 of JAAFCE010009109.1, forward strand.
TTAAGACCTAATCAAGTTTAATTAAAGGTGAAGAAATTTAATTTATAGCTAACAAAAGGTCGAAGACGTAAGTTCCAGGCGGATGCCAGTATCTGTCAGACAACGAGGATGATTTACTAGCTCATTAACAGCCGGCGTCAAACTCCGTCGACAACTGGGAATTAAAGTTGGCCTTCCATCGAGGGTAGTGCGTCAAACTTTCAAAAATGCTTATAAATGTGACATCCACAGATGGATCAAAGAAAAGCGTTTGACCACCATTATCATTGTTACAGATGTTGAAAAAAATATCAAATTTTAGCAGGTTTTGAATTTTTTTAATGCGCTTCATAAAGACTGTGTAGGATGTTGTATGGATGATGCGCCAATGGTTCCAAGTTCGATACCGAATCGAGGTGGATTGGTTTCATTCGTGTGAGAGAAAAAGCCCTGGTGCTCCTTCCTTCGGAAGTAAAACCGAGGTTCCGTGTGGTGTACGATGGCATTTACACGTAACAGGATGCTCTCCACCAAGGTAGGGAGCGGCGAGTTGCGTTGGACACACCAGTTCTCGTCTGATCACTGAAGTTAAGCAACACAAGCCCAGTTATTACTGACATGGGTGGTCGCTCGTGAAAGCTGGGTACTGCTAATACCCAATAATCGTCGCATTAGTGTAGTGTCTGTGAAGTGTATGCATTAGAACTATGCAGTGGACGGGTCTCTAATGACCTTGTAGTTGACGGGACCTTAAACACCAACAAATCCACCAAGGTAACAGGTAGACGAGGCAAAATTCCCAGGTGTAAGACCTCGGCGGAGTACACCCAATGAAAATAAGTAAGCATAGGGGTTGAAGGTTCGGTCGGCCGGCTGCAGATAAACACTGTCCAATATATACCACCATTGTGCCCATTCAGAGGGACAAGGCCTGCCGACAGGTATTACACAAACGGAACGGCAACACGGGCGTGGGACAACGTTTCCTACTTTTCACATGACCGTGGGTGCTATTGAGTGAAGGGCAAACTTGCTAAAACGGTTTACTGTATTTCGGCCACAATGTAAATTATCGATGACCATTTTCGAATTAGTGCCTTAATAGCAGGTTAGTGACTGCGGTCGGACAACTTACCACAGCAGATCAGGGGGACAAATCAAAGCAAATTGAGAGTCCGATCTAATGAAGTTGCAGGCCAAATATAACTTTTTCCGTTGGTTTTATTGTCCTTCAACTAAAATGCTTATTAGAGCCCAATCTACTGCGTAGTTATAACGCAGTCTGCCCAGACACCACACTGTTACCTCGATTTCAGTGTATCAGCGGGCACCCAATGCAAATACTAGCTAGGATTGCGTTGCTTAACTTCAGTGATCAGACGAGAACTGGTGTGTCCGATGCAATAAGCCGCTCCGAAACGTGCAGAGCATGGGGTTCTAATGACCATTGCAGGTGAAGGTCCCTAAAACACCAACAAAACAAACAAAAAATTAAGAAAGAGGGAGTACAGCATTAGATTAGCTGCCGACTGCGGTGTACTTTCTCACTTTCCAGACAAATTTATACGCCAGTCTAACAAATACGCGGGAAAAGCGTTCAGAATTTAACAGTTTTCAAGTTTTGCGCTAAACATAGTAAAACGGTAGACCAATTACTTGCACCTTTAATTTAATTTTCGTGTTTTACCAGGGTTTGAACAATTTCAGACATTGCTTTTCCCTATAGTTTCTTGTACACCAGAAATTTCGTGAGGACGATTACTTCTTCATTATAAGTAATAACAATTTTGGAGTTTGAGGAAAGATGTCAGTACGGATATAATAGGGTGTCAGAATATTTTTTGTTGGTTAGAGCGAAATAACTCGTTTGTATTTGATATGTTCGTTTCCAGTTTAGACTATCGCGAGTTCGGATCCACAAGTAAGATTGTTATCTTTTTGTTTGTGGCAGGTTAGTTGTGATGAGAGGTACATTCATATTTGGGAATTTTTTTGCTGTTGTTAAGGGGAGTATTCATTTGTTCTCTTAAGTGCCAAGCCATTATTAAAATGATGCCTTGGCCCAGGCCCGCTAACCTTCATCTGCTATCCATTGCCGCGATCTTGACCACCAGACAAGCAATTTCGCAGTCAAAAGCTTTCTTTTTGTTCCCTCTTCTAAGCCGACTGATTATGATTATATTTTTTTTTCATACATTGTTGTTGTTGTTCTTCATCTTGTTGTTGTTATAGTTGCTTTTACTTGTTCGAAGTTTTTAATATAATGGCTATAATTTACCAGCTGCTTACAAACGAGATACAGGGCCAAGAAAGATGCCTGAGGAATGTTGATTTACAAATTTTTTTTTGTTACGTTTCTCCTTCAGATCTGACCAAGTGCAGGAGGTGCAGCCCCTTTTTTATACATATATTCAGGAGAGTAGGAAAAAAAAGATTAATATGCTGTGCGATCACAAAGTTCCTCCACCGAGCTTCTACACGTGGATATTTCGTTCAGGGCCCTTCAACTACAACGGCCATTAGATCCCCGTTGACTGCGTAGTTCCAATGCAGTTTCCACAGACACTACGCTGTTATGACTATTAGCAGTACACAGTTTTCCCACGCGGGCACCCATGTCAGTACTCGTTGGGCGACCAGATGAGAAGTAGTGTGTCCAACGCAATACAGCCGCTCCATTGATTCCATACAGTAAGGGTTCTTCGCGCCTCGGAGCAGGAGGTAGCGTGCTCAATTACTGCATACGGTTGTTCAAGGTTCGATACTAGAACGAGATGGGCTGGCTACTTTCGGGCGACAAGTGAACCGCGGTACCATATAGTGTAAAATGCTATTTGCACGTAAAAGAACCTTCGTCACCATGCAAAGGGTAGACGAGGCAAAATCGTCAGGTGCAAGAGTTCGGTGGAGGGCCCCAACGAACGATAAATAAGCATAGGAGTCCCAGCTCTGGTCGGTAGTCGATTGCGGAAAAATCCCGCCTAATACATCACTCTGTGTCCTTTCAGAAGGGCAAATGGGTATCCGACCCTACCATAGGAGAGAAAAGGGTTGAGTTGCTTTAAATCTATCCCTACTACCTGGCACGGTACGCGGAGCGCAGAAATATGTTATGAGTCGGCACATTTGTAGGCCTGCTGTTCTGCAAATAAGGACGCGTAGGCCTCAGCTTGGAAATATAATCTAAATATAGGCTCATCTAGACCAATATTTAGATGGGTGCCTTAATGGAAACCACCGAGGCAGGTCAACTTCGGAATTATCACAATTATTCAAAAATGTTTCGCACAAAAGATTAATATGTTGCAAAAAAGTATCCAAAAATTGAGAAATAAATATTGAGTCCCATTTGAGGTGCAGAAGTTGGTCACAAGCCCTCCTAACGGGAACAGGAAAAGACTGAACTTCATACAGCTTAAAAGACCACCTCTTGTTCAAATTAGTAGAGGGATGCAACATTAACATGACAGTCGGCTGCGTGAAAATACCGTCCAAAATTCTGCCACTGATACAAATAAGCGCGTCGGACCCTGCCATCGGATTACGATGGGTACCCGACCCTGGCATCAGCGAGAAAAGGGTCATTTTGCTGTTGTGGTTGTTAACAAACAAAATTTTCGTTAAACCCACTCAACAGATCACGTTTTTGCTCAAATGACAAGAGCGGCTGCATTGAGTTGGACACATCAGTTCTAGCCTTATCCTTCAAGTTAAAAACGGGTGGCCGCTTGGGAACACTTGGTATTGCTAATACCCAAATCGTCGTAACAGCGTAGTGTCTGTGCAGATCATGCATTAGAACTACGCAGTGGACGGGGCTCTAATGACGTTATAGTTGAAGGGCCCTAAAACACCATCAAAACAAATTGTTCAAATGACGATAAATCAGCATTGGGATGAGCATTAAGTAGGCAACCGGGTGCGTAAAAATACCGTCCAACATTCTGTAAGTGGGACAAAAATAGGTGCCAGACTCTGCTATTGCGACAAAAATGGGTACCTGCCATTGCGACCAAAACGGGTACCAGACCCTGCCATCACGACAAAAATGAGTACCAGACCTTACCACTGGGACAAAAATGGGTACCAAACCCTGACATTGGTGGCGAAAAGGGTCAGTTGCTTTTGGGGTCGTTAACAGACAACACTTTTCGGTTAAACCAATAGTTAGTGAAGTAATTAGCCGCTGCGAAACTTTGTGATCGCACATTGTTCGAAAAAACATGGTTGTGATGAAAACAAAAGCAAAACAACTCGGTGCAGGCAGACAGGCTAAAGAAGGACGACTGTTGCCTTTTACTCCATCAAAAATGAGGTCTTTGCTTTGTTGTAAGGAAGAAGAGCGAGAGAGAGAGACTCATGAACATTTTAATTATTGTTAATTACAGGTTCGGTGTGAAATAAGCCTTTGGGTAGATTTGGCTGATTTACGATAGGTTGCGCTGAGATCTTATCGGATATTGTTAGCAAAGGCAGGTAAGAGGGGAGAGATGGATGCACTTCCAAAAAAGAATAGGTAGTTATATCAAAAAAGGTGATGGTGGTGTTGAAGGAGGGCAGAGAGGAGAGGGAGAGAGTAGTTATGTATGAAAACATTTTTCAAAAAAGTTTATTAACAGGCTCTTCTGCAAAGAATATGGGTGCTCTTTTTGGTTAGTCGATATTTCGCTCGTTCACAGCTCGCTCTCTGCAACTCTCATTTTAGATATTATCAAAATAAATCTGATAGCCACTTCAGATATTTTGGTGAAGGAGTTCCCGAGATGAAAATGAAAGACAGAAAAACAAAATTTTGGTTAGGGGAGAGAAAAACACCACATCGTTTACGATGTTTTGACCAGAGATTTATGGTCGACAGTTTGTTATAAACGATTTCCCACCTTTGCTTTGCTAATAATCAAAAAAAATCTTTCCTGTTTGAAAGCAGGAGTTTCCTAAACTCAAATTTTGGGGGATGCGATTGAGAGAAGGGTTGGGACGAACAAGCGAGCGGAGGCGAACGAACGTCACATCCCCATTCTGCTTAGTTGGATGTCTTATAAACAATGTCGTGCGGTTACCACTCCAAGTGCTGAGTTTGCAGTTGTTTTTGTTGCTGTTATTGTTGTTGCTGGCAACACAAAATTTGTTTTCAATTTCCAAAACTTTAAATTGGAATTCTGCGGTTTAGGATCCTGAAGTGCATTTTGAGCTATATTTTCAAATTTACTCAATTTCATTCCCCCTCGCTGCGGGGATGTCTTTTTTTTTCAAAGTTATTATAAGCCTAGCATGGTTGCCGAAAATAATTTTAGTTTCTTTTTACCCCAATTTAAAATCATTCCCACTGTAGATATTTTGGGAATTGAAATTGGAGATATAGCTTTGACGCCAGTTTTCTGTCGGCTGCGCCAAACCTTTACAATACTTTCATTGTCGTCAAACTGCTTTTCCCGCCTACAGCAGGGTCGGGTACCAAATTGTCGCAGCAGAGCTAAACGCACACAAGCGAAAATTTGGCCGGCAATTTTAGACAACCGTCCCAGTTTAACGCCCACCTATTTATATGCAGTAGGTAGCCTGTTCCAACTCCAAGGAATTTTGCCTCATCTATCCGTTGAATAACAGATGAGACAAAATTCCCAGAGCTCCCCCCCCCCCCCTAGAGTCGCTGGAATTCCTCAACGAACAGTAGACCGACGATAAATAAGCATAGAGATTGCAGCTTTGGTCGGCAACCGGCTGTGGAAGACGCTGCCCAATATATCACCGTTGAGTCCATTCAAAGGGACAAGATGGGTACCCGACCCTGCCATAGACGGGAAAAGGGTTAGAAGTTGCTTGTAGCGTGCTCGACAACTGCGTCCGCGGCTATAGGTCCGATACCTAGCATATTTGGGCGAGATGTTCCATTGATTCTTCCTTTGAATGACAAGTAAATCCGAGGCCCCGTGTGGTGTATGATGCCATTTACATGCAAAAGAACCCTCTCTACTATTCAGTGGATAGAAGCCGACTGCCACCCTAATGCTGCAACCCGTATACTTATTTCACGTCGTTAGGGAACTTTTTTCCCCAAGAAAGTCAAGAAATGAGCCCCTATACCTGGCAATTTTGCCAATCTCCATGCATACTGCATATACTTCATGTAGTTAAGGACACTTCTTTAGGGTGAGACAGAGGACGCCAGTGCGACTTCTTTCGGATGAGAAGTAAAATTGAGGCCCCGTGTGGTGTATGATTGCCAACGGTTGCCCTGCTTGTTGGAAACTCCACCGACGCCAGGGGGCAAGTTCGCGAACTTGATATTTCTTTCTTGCGAAGGGGTGGTGATGAAGGTGAGACAAAGTTTAAAAACGTTTGTGAATGTTGGCGAACGTCTGAAAACATTTCCAACATATATCTTCTTTCCAGTTTTGGTGGGTACTTCGACAAGAACAACCGATGGATGGGTTTTCAACAATGGTTTGAACAGCCTCTGGAGCGGCTGTACTGCGTTGGACACATCAGTTCTGGTTTAATCACTGAACTTAAGCAACGTCACCCCAGCTAGTACTAGCACGGGTGACTGCTAGGGAAAACTGGGTACTGGTACTACCCAACAATATGTGCAGATTATCTGCATTAGACCTAGGAAGTGAACGGGGCTCTAGTGACCATTGCACCTGAAGGGCACTAAAACACTAACAAAACACAGTATGTGTGTCCACATTGATGGGAAACTCATGCCTTGTAAAGTTGCCATTCACTAATACCAACATGGGTGGTTGGTAAAGAACGTTGGGTGTCGCAAATTTCCCCTCTCCTACATTCTCTATACCTACCCCCCTCATCCCCCGCAAGCAGCCTCCTAATGATTCGGCCTGTTGTGGCTGCTTGGCTTAGTCACCAACCCGTTCTTTAAGAAATACTGACGTTGACCTCAGTTCGGAAGTGATACATAGCGTTGGATATACCAGTCTCGTCTAGATACCGAAGTTAGGCAACGCAACCCTAGCTACTACTGAAATGGGTAGTTGCTTGGGAAAACTGGGTACCGCTAATATCCAAAAATTGTCGCAAAAGTGTAATGTCTGTGCAACCTCTGCATTAGACCTAAGCAGTAGACGGGGCTCTAATGACCTTGTAGTTGACGGGTCCTAAAACACCAACAAACGAAACTAACTAAGCCAGGCAGTTCGTTGTTTAACTGATACAGTGGGTGGAGGGTAATGTTTCGTGGAATGATACGCTTGTTCGTTCCTAATTCTGGAATTGTTTAAATGAAATTAGTTTGTTAACCACCATTTTTAAATAAAAGTCAGTTAATTACGTAAGCAACTCCCATCTTATTTCAGAATATCATAAGAAAACTTAGCATTTATGCAAATGGTTTCAAGCACGCAGTTTGTCAGCAAATCAGCAACTAAAGCAATTCTGTGAATTTCATCTTTTTAACCCCTTCTGCGGTTTGGTGCCAATCTGAATATGAAAATTTTGGAATAGCCAGGAAAATGTAGATGGCACTAACTAGAATCGTTAAAAAAACAAAAACGTAATTGTTCATTCGGTAACAAAAGTCCTGATAACAATTTTCAGAAATGATTTTCATGAAACGAGCCAGTTAGACGCAGTCATGCATTTAACGAAATTGTGGTAAAATCTGGGAGTTAACAATGAATTGCCACAAAATTATTTGATGAAAGGTGGTTATAAACTGGATATTTTATAGCCGAAAATATCAAGAACAGAGACGATATTTTTTTACCGCCAAGACATTTTTTACTTCAGATCTTGTGGTTAAAAGCAATAACCAGAAATATTAAAAGAAACAACAATAATTGCAAATTGGACGTTACAAATTAGTCTGTCTCGGTGGCTCCGTGGTTAATGCACTTCATGAGTTCACGGCTGTGAGATTAAACCTGGCCTCGAGGGGCATGCCTTCTTTCGGGGTCCCGTCCACAGCATAGCTCTAAGGTAGAGATTGCACAGACAATACGATAATGCGACGATTTTGGATATTAGCAACACCCAGTTTTCCCAAACCGCCACCCTTGTTAGTACAGGCTGCGGTTGCATTGCTTAACTTCAGTGATCAGACGAGCACTGGTGTGTAGAACGCCATAAGCCACTCCCATCCCTAACTGTAGTTCCCATACTTAGTGGAACAGCTCTGATTGGCGACTTCCAGTCAGAAGTCCAGAACCAGCAGCAACAGTGGGCAGGTGACCTGTGTGTGGGTGCAGTCCTACCACACACCACCTGGCGTTGGTGGTAAAAAGTGCCCCCTAATACCCCTCCCCCCAAAAAACCAATAGACTGAGGGTAAATAAACATAGGGGTTCTGCAGTTTTGGTCGGCAGTCGGCTGTAGAAAACTACAGTCCAATATATCACCCTTGTGTCCATTCAGACGGACAAGATGGGTAAACCGGAGAGGCATAGGAGAGAAATGGGTGTGATTACTGAAGTTAAGCAACGCAATCACTTGGGAGTTGAAGGGCCTTAAAATACCGAAAAAACAAAGGCATGGAGCACTTTCTAATCTTCGAATTCCCTACCAGTCTCCCCTATCCTACCTATCCTGCTCTCACGTCTGTTCATGGCCTACAGCGGGCTTCACAACAGCAACGGGAACGGCAACGTAAAACGTATTTTGTGCAGAGGGGAGGGGCGACGGGTACGTCATGTGGTGGAGGTGCGCTCCTATTGGTCAAACGGTTTACGTTTAACGGGAAAGTTGAATTTTTTTCAACTTTCCCGGCCGTTGCCGTTCTCGTTCCCGATGTTATTGTGAAGCGGGCTTACCTCTACGTCGTCTGCTGACAAAACCTTACAACCCTATGAAGCAGTGGCGTCGCTAGGGGGAGCGGACCGCACTGGTTCACACCATCTCAGAGGGGTGACACCAAAATGCAACAAAGCAATTGCTAACCCCTTTCCTGCCTATTGCAGGGTCGGGTCGCCATCTTATCACTCAGAATGGACACAAGTTTGACATATCCGGCAGTGATTTTCCGCAGCCGGTTGCCGACCAAAGCTGCACCTGTATGCTTATTTATCGTCGGTGTACTGTTCGTTGGGTAATTCCACCGACGCCAGAGGGGGGACGAGCTCCTACACGTGGGAACTTCGCCTCACCTACTCAGTACATAGTAGACAGGTTCTTTTAAGTGCAAATGCCATCGTACATCACACGGGAATTCGGTTTTACTTCTCATCCGAAGGAAGGCGCACTCAGGGCCTCTCTCTCTCGAGCCCGAAAGAAGTCATCCCACATCTGTCTAGTATCGAACCTAGAACGACTGACAGTTACCGAACAGGCTACCCACTTCGCCACCCAGGCGGGATTTGGATGGCACCAAAATGAAAAACATGCAAGAGATTGATTGGATTAGCATGCTCTCAATGCGGCCTTCACAAATGAAAAGGTTCCCCACCCCTGCACTAGGTCATCCTGCTATTGCTTCTGGCCCATCCCCAACCCCCCCCCCTCTTCAATAAATCAAGCAATAGATGTCACCACTAATGCGTCTTTAAGGTCAGGGTAATGACATGTACCTGGGTAATAACTAATGTGGAAAATTATGGCTAGTAACATAAGGGTTAAAGGGTGCTAGGTACAGGTTCTAGGGTGACACCACGAGTTTACCACTGGGTAACACCAAACCTAACAACGTCATTGCTCTGATGGACCTCCCCTCTTGTCCTTGACATCTCACACGCATTTGTAGTAGAAATAGAAAGGGTTAGAAGGGAATAAATTGATCGTGACAACGGAGACCTCACAGTCTGCAACATTTTGGACAGTTACTCATAGTTGATGTTTGTGTACTGCAGTCGTGATTGGATTAATCATTTCGTCTAAGACTTTATTGTGTTGGAACAAATCGCAACATGCGGTTAACCCGTTCAGTGCCTCACACCCCCGTCGTCTCTTAAAAGTCATTCTGCTCCCATATTTAATTTTTGAGATGTCAAATTGGATTTCAGATTTGGAAATCTGAGATTTTCAGACGTTGAGTCTGAAGAGAACAGGAGGAGGTGGACACTCCGTTTACATTACATTAACTCCTCCCTCGTCTTCACATTTTTCCTCTAGCTAATCCACCGAAAAAAAATTATGGGGCTCGCACACCTACTTATCATTTTGATAGTTTTGAAATGTGACCATGTATGGTTCCCTTGTGGGTGAAATCCCTCAAGATGACAGTCGACATGGGGACGACAGACCAAGGATGACGGTAGGAATACAAATGAAATTGGTTAGGTGGTGGTAGTAGTAGTGATGTGTCGTCACATATGGAATGGACAGGGGAGGGCGGAACAGACAAATTAGTGCTAGGCAGACTAGGAAAGTAGTCGAAAGTTAATTGGACAGAGATAGAAGAGTAGAAAGTGGTTGATCACGTGTCACCAGACAATGTGGGGAGGAGGAGGACGACAACATTTTGTGGCTATGAGGCAAAACGGAGGCAACGAGGACCCAAGGCAATTTCGTAGCTGCATGTTCTTTGCTCTGCTTCGTTGACTAGTTGTTGTGGCCACGCCTCTGTGGTTCGGAGGTAGTGTGCTCGCAACAGTTCAATGTTCCAACCTGAAGCTAGGTAGCTTGGCTTCTTTGCCCCACTGCACCTTCCATCTACACACAAAAGTACCAACATTTAACCCTTTCCCCACCTAGGATACGGTCGGGTAAACCATCTTGTCCCTCTGAATGGACACAAGAGTCGGATACCCCTATGTTTAATCACTGTCGGTCTACAGTATGGTGAAGCACTCCACCGATGCCAGGGGCCGAGCTCCTACACCTGGGAATTTGCCTCATCTCCCAGTTGCAGAGTAGAGAGGGTTTTTCGCGCAAATCCCATCGTGCACCGCACGACACCTCGGCTGTACTTGTCATCCGAAGGAAGGCGCACTCGAGACCTCTCTCTCGCCCGATATTAGCCAACCTACCTGGATCAAGTAATCGACCACGGCGCAGTAATCGACCACGCCACCGACGAGGGTCTATTTAACTTAGTAGGATGCAAAATGCATAATATAGTCTCTGCCAAACATTAAACAACATGGACGATAGTTACCAGGTAGACGACTGCAGGTTCGATTCAGAAATCGTGCATCGTGTCGGATACACATTAATAAATCATTCAGCAACCAACTGGAAAAGAAGCGCCAATTTCGTCAACTAGGATTTTATTACAGCATTTGATTGATATATTGCGACTTACAATACACACGGAAGCATTTTCCCAACAACCCCGTCGCTCCTGATTCACGACACCAAGGAATTTATCTTCACAAATAAAGGCTCATTTTGCGCAGGTTGCATCGTAGACACTAGCCCGGGGTAAAGCAATTAAATCACAAACATTTCAGTCAGGTTCGAACTCACGAGGAAGCCATTAACAAGATTTCAAAAGCTAGGTCAAGGGTCGCGCAAGACCAAATTAATTTTTCATTACAATCATCAAACCATACCACTTTCTCGCCTACCGTAGGGTAGTGTTTCAAATTGGGCAGGTGGAACGTATGGAATATGGAGCGAGCCGGCTGTCGTCCTACTCCTGCAACTCCTTGGGTATTTAACGTTCTAATTTATTCTAGCGGTCTAATTTCTTCTTTGGGGCACTTTTCCTCCACAGACGCAACAAAAAGAACCAGATCCTCCGATATTTATATTTAATGAATTTAGAAAGGGTTTATTTAAGTGTAGTGGGGGACATCGTGCACAAAACACGGGGGTCACAACGGGACGTAAGGACAACTTTGGTCCTTCCCTTCGCCCGATAGAATTGTTGTCGGCTAGGATTTATCCTATGAAGTGAAGTACGCTAACCTAATAACCTAACTGCTAACGACCAATTTCACATCCGCGGGCCGAAATGCCATTTCAAGCACTATTCGGCTAAACGGCGATGTTTTTCTTTCTCATCGCAGGGGTCCTTCGACCTCCCGCGGTAGCGCAATAGGTAACGTTTATTTACTTTGTCAATGGTTCCAGGTTCAATACTGGATAAAGGTGTTGGCTTCTTTCCGGCGAGAGAGGCCCCAAGTGCCCCTTCGCTTGAGAATTTAAACCGAGGCCCAGTGTGGTGTACGATAGCATTTATACGTAAAGTAATCCTCTCTACTATGTAATGGGTAGGCGGGCCAAATTTCCAAATGTCGGAGCTCTCCCTCCCTTGCGTAGATGGAGCGACTCAACGAACAGCAGACCGACGATAAATAACCATAGAAATTTCATCTTTGGTCGACAGCCGGCTGCAGAAAAATACCGTCCAATATATGACCAGGGTATCCATTCAGAAGGACAAGATGGGCACTCGACTATGCCGTAGGCGTTGGGGCCGTTCTTTCCCGATGCCAGGAGGCGAGATGCTACGCCTGGAAAATTTGCCGACCTACACGTTCCATGTAGAAAGTACACCTTCAAGTGATATCATACATACGACATGGGGCCACGGCCTTATTCCCCATCCGACGCGACGGAAGGCTCTTTTGGCCTCTATCTAAGTATATCGCTGGAAAGAAATCCAAACTACTTCGATCCATTACCGAACCTGGAATCAACGACGCAGTAGTAGAACTCGCTACCTCTGCGCCACAGAAGCGGATCTTTCTACGTCAGGAAAGCATTTAAAAAACTTTCATATTGGGTGCAACAAGTGAGGTCCTTGACTGCATCACGTCTCCTCCTGCAGGAACTGAACCAGGTCTGCATGCACACCAGAAGAATGCCAAGTCAATTCCTCCATTCCCTCCGTATTGATTTCCTATAAAGCTATATAACCACACTTCATGGCCCTCCACCTCCTTGTCCACCCACTAAACACACCCACGCCCCTTTGGATTATTTTATTGTCATTGTCACTGTACACATCTACACCATGACCATACGGGAGGGGGTACTAAAACGTAATGGATACCCTTTCACCATTTTTTTCGGTTAGTCTTCTAATATTAAGCCAAACCCTCTTATTGGTCCTGACTAAGTGGATTTGGGGCTGTATTGTCTAATTACAATTAAGAAAAGTCACTAAAGTGATCTAAAGTTCCTGATGTAACAGAAAGAAGGTTTAGGACATGCCGAAAACTGGGGCTCCTCCATGTATGAAATGTTAATTAGGAGGGGGGTTCACAGCCTAGCTACTACTACTCCCTTTCATTTTAATGTAATACTCAAGACTTTAATCAAAATATCAAATTCGCTACTAGCTACTACACGCATTTAACTTCGATCGAAAGGGCAATCGTTATTTGGTACAATTTCCGATTATGAAAAAAAAAAAAGAAAGACGGGGGTCTAGTCACCCACACCACGCAAAAAAATATAAGGTTCGTATTCAGAATCGATCAATACAACAAACCGAAACAATCAGCAATAACGCCTTCAAACCGGAAGGAGATGAACTGAATAGTAAGGCGCGACAAAAACTATTTCCCTTCAATTGCCTCCCCCCTCGGGAACCACTCCCTTGCACCCCAATAAAGCAAATGAGATAACTTTTCTAATTAACATTTGAAAGGGACCAAAAAATAAAACACTACCCGAAAAAAAGTGCTATAAAAAAAACAACCCCCGTCCCCATCTTCATTCCACCAAAACCATGATTAAATAAATGTGAATAGACGTTGTTCCCGTAGCTAGAGACGATCCACGAGACAAATCATTATTAGCATCCACTTTTACAACCACAGGAAGGGTTGGATATCCATTCATTCCAGCGGAACAAAGAACAAAACGAGTGAACAGTTGGATGGTGCATTTCAGAAGGCAGCTTTCCACCGAAATGCTGCTTTGTTTCGTCGGTGTTTTAGGGTCCCTTAACTTCAGTAGTCATTAGAGTACCTTCCACTGCATAGTTGTAATGTAGAGTCTTCATTAGAATTACGCTGTTACGACGATTTTGGGTATTAGTGCAACCCAGAGTTCCTAAGTGGTCACCCATCCTAGTACTAGCTGGAGTTGCGCTACTTGACTTCAGGGATCAGAAGAAAACTACTGTGCCCAACGCAATACAGCGGCTCCAGAAATGCTGCAACCCATTGCTTAATTGCAGTGTTGGAAAACGTTTCCGCCAGCAAAAATGCGAGCGATCGCCTCCCCGACACCTAGCAATGGCAATGGTGTCGGAGCTCGCCCCTCCTCCTAACGTCGGTGGAGTGCCCCAACCTAAGCACTGGAGTTGGAGATTTGGTCGGCAGCCGACTGGCGAAGGGCCGCCAGGCAGATCCCCCATTTGTCCATTCAGAGGGACAAATATGGTTACCGGACCCTGTCGTAGGCGGGGAAAGAGGTTAATTGATATTTTTTCGGGTTGAAGGAATCTTTTGCGGGCTAATGAGATCGTAGACATCATAAGGGCCCACGGTTTTGTTTCCGGTTCGAAACACCGGCATTTTGGTCGTTCGTTATTGATTGATCTAATGGTGTCTTAGGGCCCTACAACTGTAATGATCAATACAGCCCCAACCACTACATTGTCCTAATGCAGTCTGCAAACATACAAACGCACTACGCTGTTTCGACGATTTGGATATTAGCAGTACCCACTTTACCCATTTGTTCCGTCTTGTTGGAGTTTTAGGGTCCTTAACTAGAAAGGTCATTAGAGCTCCGTCCACTGCGTAGTTCTAATCCAGACTGCACAGGCACTGCTCAACCAAAGCGGTTTGAAAGCCGTTTCGATAATTCAACAAACTAAATATCAACTACTAACTCTGTTCCCACCTATGGCAGGGCCCGGTACCCTTATTTGCCCCTCTGAATGGACACACAAGTGACCTAGTGAACGGCATTTTTAATGCAGCCGACTGCTGACCAAAGCTGCAACCTCCTAAACTTCTTTATCGTCGGTCTATTGCTCGTTGGTGAAGTCCTTTCATTTTTTTGTTTCGTTTGTGTTTTAAGGCCCTTCAGCTACAAGGTCATTAGAGCCCCGGCCATTGCGCAGATCTAATGCAGGGACTGCACAGACACTACACCAATGCGACAATTTTTGGGTATTAGCAGTATCCAGTTTTCGTAAGTGGCCACCCATGTTAGTACTAGCTGGGGTTGCGTTGCTAACTTCAGTGATCGGACGAGCACTGGTATGTCTAAACTGGTGCGTTCAACGCAATACAGTCGCTCTAGGGCATGTGTCTCGCCCGAAAGACGCCGACTGCCTCGGTCGGAATCGATCCTACAACTGAAGTCAATCATGCATACACATTAAAAGTGATTATAATCTGCATACAAAGGATAGCACCAAACGCCAATGTCACGGTCCAGACACGATTGAAGAGGCACTAAAAGCGAATAACAATGGCATAGAGAGCAAGCGTCATGGTTGGACAACAGCAACGCTTATTATAAGGTCGCTACATTGTTTACCGCTAGCTAACTCAACTAAAACACCCAATTTCAAGTTCCATTTAGTTAGGTTCCTTTCATTTAAAACAAAAAACGACAAGACAATACCGATTTAAGTGCGCCATTTTTCACGAAAACGCCCCAGATATAAACTTTAGAAATTCAAGTCATCCAGAGTGGATAAAAAAAAGAGAGAGAGGCGCCAAGTGCGCCTTCTGCCGGAGGAGGGATAAAACCGAGATCCCGTATGGTTTACAATGTATTTGCCCGTAAAAGGACCCTCTCTACTAAGCTACGGGTAGATAGGGAAAAATTCCCCAGATCCAGGAGCTCGCTCCCATGGACCAAAGCACAGTATACCGACGATAAATAAGCATTGTGGGTGCGACTCTGGTAGGCAGTCGGCTGCGTTAAATACCGTCCAATCCACAATCCAGGTGTGCAACGCAACCCCAGCTAGTACTGGCATGTGTGATCGCTTGGGAACACAGGGTACTGTTAATACACAAAAAGCGTCGTAACAGCGTGGTATCTGTGCAGACTCCGTACTAGAACTATGCAGTGGACGGGGCTGTAATGACCATTGTAGTTGAAGGGCCCTAAAACACCAACGAAACTGAGTGGCAAATTGCATTAGACACACCAGTTCTCGTCTGATCACTGAAGTTAAGCAACGCAACCCCAGTTAGTACTGACAGGGGTGGCTGCTTGGGAAAACTGGGTACCGCTAGTATCCAAAAATCGTCGCATTAGTGTAGTGTCTGTGCAGTCTCTGCCTCAGAACTACACAGTGGACGGGGCTCTAATAACCTTGTAGTTGAAGGGCCCTAAAACACCAACAAACAACAACCAACGAAACTATACAAAACACAGCTCCTTGTGATCATTGAGAGGGATAAATGTAAGTACCCGACCCCGCCATAAGTGGAAAAGGCTTAGTAGGCTTAGTATGGAAAATAAAGGAAGTGCTGGACCCCCATCAGTACGATATTAACTCGTTGGGGCAGCACGACGCTGCCTTATTCCCTTCAATAGAGAACTGTACCGACGTCGTTTTCGGTTTCAAACAGCAATATCATTATAACACCCTCATCCTAGCCCTCCATTCCAGCCTAACTCCTAACTCCAGCCTAGCTCCCCGGGTGCTTCTAAGAACCTGTATTCTCGTCATGGGCCTAACGAGCTCCTCCTCCCATCTTCTCATCAAATTCGGCTTCAAAGAGTAATAAATTTTACAATTAAAGCAGCCATTAATTGGGTAATTAAGTATATTTACAATTTACGCATCAACACATTATCACTAACCGGTTTCTCGCCTGTGGCACAGACAGAAGCCATCTCCATCCCATTGGATCCGACTTGGCGATCTACTGGTCGGCATGTTTACACAACCGGCTGCCAGTTTATTGTCATTCCTCCTTGAAAAAGGGATTGCACTCGAAACACCAAGTCTGCTGTGGCTGAAGATCAGTAGGGGAGGATGTAAATGAAACTAGGAACTCGGCCAACTTTAGCAATTACAATAGATACAAATGTCACTCCTTAGGTTAAGATTAGTCTTCAATTAGAGCGGAAATTTCAGGTACTCGCAGGAGGACAATTCATTAAATACGGAATTTCAAGCTAACGACTGTGGTATGAGAAACGTTAGATCGATAAAGAACGGAGATGGATTTGGCTTCCTTCGGAGCGAGATAGAAGGGCCCTCAGAGCACCTTCAGTGAAGTTGTTTTGTTTCTGTCATTTTCAGTTTTCCCCCAACCGGAAATAACCAGAAGTCCTGTAGGTCAATACGCTAATACTGCTCAGGCATTTTGTTGTTGTTTGTTGGTGTTTTAGGGCCCTTCAATTACAAAGGTCATCAGAGCCCCGTCCACAGCATAGTTCTTATGCAGAAACTGCACAGACACTACACTAAAGCAACGATTTTTGGGTATTAGCAGTACCCAGTTTTCCCAAGCGGCCACCTATGTCAGCACTAGCTGGGTTTACGCTGCGTAACTTCAGTGATCAGACGAGAACTGGTGTGTCCAACACAATTCGCCGCTCCCTCTGCGCAGGCGAGAGGTATAGATAGATAGAAAAACCTCAAAATGGCAAAACTACCCATTTTGTCCCACTCGGACACATGAGCGATCTGTTGGGCGGTATTCTTACAAAGCTGGCTGCCGGCCAAAGCTGCAACCCCTATACTTCTTTCGGACTACTTCTCTTTGGGGGCTCTCCACCGAGCTGCTACACCTAGGAATTTTGGCTCATCTACCCGTTTCATAGTAGAGCGGGTTCTTTTGTGTGCAAATGACATCGCACACCACACGGGGCCACGGCTTTACTTCCCATCCGCCGGAATGCGCGCTGGCACCCCTCTATCCCTCACCCGGAAGAAACAAACTCGACTCGATCCAGTATCGAACCACTGACGCAGTAATCTAGCATGCTACCTCCTCTGCCACCGAGGCAGTGTATCATTCCTTTATTTACTTACGAATATACTCATCAGCCTTGGTCTATCAAGAGTTCCTAGGGTTCGTGGAAATCACTTTGGGTTCATGCCAAGTAGGTCCACAAAGGAACCAATCTTTATTCTGAGGCAGATGGCAGAAAAGTGAAGGGCATCAAAGAAAGACGTCGACAACATCTTTATCGACTTGCAGAAAGCTTATGAGTGTTCCAAGACAGGTAATTTGGGAAGCATTACGAAGTTGGGGGTAGAAGAAGGGTTTATTCAGATAGTTCAGGATATGCATGATGGTAACGACACCTTGGGGAAACACTGGGGGGTGGGGCTTCCCAGTGAAGTTTGGGGTACACCAACGTTCAATTCTACGTTCATACCTTTTTATTCTGGTTATGGAGGAGCTGCAGACGGAAGTAGGAGAAAGGGCCCCTCAGTGCATGGTATTTGCCGATGATATCGGAAAACTAAGTGACTCAGAGTTCAAGTAGAGAAGGGCCTAAACGATATAGGTGGGGGGATAGAAAAGGGAGAACTTAAGATAAACACGAAGAACAGGGAAAGGACAGGACAATAATGGTGACGTACTCTCTATCGGCGAAATGGTGTAGAAGGCGCAACAGGTAAAGTACTTAGGATTAACGTTTCAAAGCAATGGGGAGACAGACTCGGATGCGATCCATAGAATCGATTGGGATGGTTGAAGCGGAGATAGGAAAGTGGAGTCCTGTGTGATAGGAGGGTCCCAATCAAGTTGAAAGGAAAGGTATTACAGCGCAGTGGTTAGGCCCGCTACACTATATGAATCAGAGTTTTCGGCAGTGAGGAAGAGCCACGCAAATAGAATGCCAGTAGCCGTAGAGGTAGCCTGGGGATGAGGGACATCGCGAAAAAATTGAGGGAGAGTAGGTTGAGGTGCCGTGGACACGCAAGTCATGAGAAGAGAGGAGGAGGAGATCGTTAGGTCCATTTCAGGAATGCAGATGGTTGGAAGCACCCGGAACAGCAGGAGACCGAAGCGGATGAGGGAGTAGGTTGTCGGTAAGGATATGGTAGTGTGTTGGGTGAACGGGGA
This sequence comes from Trigoniulus corallinus, assembly GCA_013389805.1. Lineage (NCBI taxonomy): Eukaryota > Metazoa > Arthropoda > Diplopoda > Spirobolida > Trigoniulidae > Trigoniulus > Trigoniulus corallinus. The sequence goes on from JAAFCE010009109.1 coordinate 5,555,715, forward strand.
CCTGGTGGGAGATAGGCGGGAGTGGCGGGCTAGAACACGCAGACCCGACCCTGCCACAGGCGGGATGAGGGTATGATGAAGGGCTACCAAGAATTCTTGTTGTTTGTTGGTGTTTTAGGGCTCTTCAACTACAAGGTCATTAGAGCCCCGTCCACTGTGTAGTTCTGATGCAGACTGCACAGAAACTACACTAGTGCGACGATTTTTGGATGCTAGCGGTACTCAGTTTTCCTAAGTGGTCACCCTTGTTAGTACTAACTGGGGTTGCGTTGCTGAACTTCAGTGATCAGACGAGAACTGGTGTGTCCAACGCAATTTGCCGCTCCCCCAAGAATTCTTGAGAGCAAAATACGACTCGGTGCAATAACAAAAACTTTTAGGGTCTTCTGCGACAGACAGATAACAACCACACGAAGGAACGTGCGACCCCTAGCGACTAAAAACATAATTCGGCACCCAAAAACTATAGGCGAAAAATACTGCAAGGCGCGGGGCGTAATGTTTTATTCATCAAAAGGATACAGGATCATGTTACGGTGTTGTTATTGAGAAGATTCCAGGTACAAGGTTGCAATGAACAACTTGAGTTTCATACGGTGAGGGCACTTAGGGTAGGCAGAGGAGGGAATGTGTGGGTGGGGTAAGACCGACTATTTCATTTATAGTAGTCACCCTGAGGAGTCATTTCTGCCTCCTGTGCCACCTCTTTCTGTTGAAAATTAATACAAAGAAGCAGGCGGAGGAGGATTAATAGCAGGTCTCAAGCTGACAAACATCCATCAAACATTTGTGACCAACAACATACCTACTTGTTAAGGGATGTCTGTTCAACTGGGGTATCAAAGTTAAATTTTACTTTTCAGGAACGAAATAAAAAACATGAAAGATTTCAAATAATATAAACAAAAGACATCTAACAAAAAAATAGATTATTAAAATAAAAATAAGGTGCTGCAGTGGGCAAAAAGAAAACCTGCAAGAAAGTTCAACCTTAACAGGTGTTTGAAAAGGATCAAATTCGTTCAAATTACCATGGATGGGAGGGGGAGTATACTTCAGAAATAAACCACCTGTTCGTCGTCAAACAATTCAACAATTGCGAAACAAATACGCAAACAAAAGTCCATTATTTTGGTGAATAAAAAAGACGGTGCTAGGAAACATTCTTACCTTTTTTAAGGTGCCATTTTTAGTGCCCATCACTAAAACTGTGTGTTGTTCGGTTACAGTGCCCAACAAAGCCGTGGCTGTGACGTTCGAATACACCAATGTGGCGGAGGCACGGCTTGGTACAGTACCGCTGATTTTCAACGACGCTTCACAGAAGTTATAAATATTGCCGGTAGTCTAAAAGAAAAGAAAAAGTATTATTCATCAGTAGTTCAAACCCTTTCCCCGCCAGAGACAGGGTCGGGAGCACCCATTTATCATGTCGGAAACGGGGACACGAGAGTCAGCCGTTGGACGGTATATTTATACAGCCGGCTGCTGACCTTGTGCTGCTCTTGTTTGTGTTTTAGAGCCCTTCAATTACAATGATCATTAGAGCCCAGTCAACAGCACAGTTCTAATGCAGACACTGCAGTCACAATGCTGTTTGAGTATTAGCAGTACCCAGTGTTCCCCCATCGGTCACCCATCTGGAGGTGCGTTGCTTAACTTCGGTGATCAGACGAGATGTCATCGATTCGTTGGTGTTTTAGGGCTCTTCAACTAAACGGTTATTAGAGCCCAGTCCACTGCCGATTCTGCACAGCCACTATGCTACTATGATGATTTTGGATATTAGCAGTGCCCACTGTTCACCAGCGGTCATCTGTGATAGTACTACCTGGGGTTGCGTTGCTTAACTTCAGAGATCAGACCAGAACTGGTGAGTCCAACGCAATACAGCCGCTCACGAATGCTGCAACCCTTTGCGTATTTTACGCCGGCTTATTATCTGTTAATGAGAGTCAAATTGATTGGATATAGGCCAACAGGGGCTCTCATGGTGGTAGCACGCTCCACAACAGCCTCAGTACTACATTCGATACTGGACCGAGGTGGGTTGGCTTCTTTCGGGCAAGAGGCCGTGAGTGCGCCTTCTTTCGAATGAGAAGTAAAACCGAGATCTCGTGTTGGTGTACGATGCCACCTGCACGTGAACAAACCCTCTCTACTACCCAACGGGTAGATAAGGCAAAATTTCAAGGTGTGTGAGCTCGCCCCTGGCGTCGGTGGAATTCCTAAAAACAATGAACAATAGACGGACGGTAAATAAGCATAGCGGTTGCAACTTTGGTAGACAACCAGCTGCGGAAAAACAATGACCATTATATCGCCCTTGTGTCCATTCAGAGGGACAAGATGGGTACTCGGCCCTGCCATATGCGGAAAAAGCGTTAGGAGTTGCTATTAATGAATATAACTGCAGAGTTTAGAAATAAACATGTAAGAATGGTCGTTTTCAAGACATAAGAACTTTATCCACTTCCCTTGCATAGATGACTGGAGAACTTCAAAATAATCATCCAGAAATCAAGTAATGCTGAAATGGAGCCTCGTCAAACACCATTTTGCCACAGAAGCCTCATTTTGTTTAAACACGGGCAGATGTCACTGCAAAATGATTTAGACAGAAACCTATACAGCAGAGTGCCGCTTATCCGACGGTCCGCATTAACCGACACCTGGGCGCAGTCTCCTTTTGCGTAGGGTGACCATTCGTCCCGGATTTCAGCCCTGCTTCCCGCATGGATACGGTACTAGCTGGGGTTGTGCTGCTTAACTTCAGTGATCAGACGAGACCTGGTGTATCCAACGCAATCTGCAGCTCCCCATGAGACGTTCGGAGTGGAGAGGAGCCTGGTGGAGGATAAGAACTCGCAGATGCGACGCTGCCACAGGCGGGATAAGAGCGAGATGATGAGTATTTCGGAGCCTTTCATTGGCAGCATTGGGCATATAATGATAAGCTATTTGAAGAATATTTTTAAGTGTGGGCAAAATACAACTAATAATTTGTGCAAATTATTCACACTTTCAATATTTTTAACAGCATTTTATGTGCATGTTAAGGCAACGGGTTTGGGAGTCAGCCAAGCAGCCATAACAGGTCAACCTCTGTGGAGGCTGCAAGCAGATGAGAGGAAGGTAGGAGTGGGGGATGTAGGGTAGGGGACATTAGCGCCACCCAATGTTCAACCAACCACACATGTCGGTACTAACTTGGGTTTGCGTTGCTTAACTTCAATGATCTGACGGGAACTGGTGTGCCCAACGCAACGTTGCATGTTTCGTTTTCACTTTTATTTTGTAAATAACAATTTGAAAAGAGATTTTTTTTCTCAGTTGGGGGGGGGGGGGGCAACGTCCCGGATTGGCCAGAGGAAAAATGGCCTCCCTATCTTTGTGCCGTTAGCACGATGCATAGTTAAATGTTATGTACAATAAATGTTTGTTTTGATATCATTTTTAATATATCAATTTATATAATAACAATTACTTTATGCATTCCCGATTACTAGACTTTTTTGCTTATCCGACATACCGTCTGTCCTAATTGGGTCGAATAAGCGGGACTCTACTGAATACAAGGTGTAATGTTTAAAGTAACTAATGCCTTTATTTCACAAACTATAAGAAATAGGAAAAACTGTTGAGGAAAAAGTTACAGTTGATGGAGAGGGACATTCAAAACCGCTCGGAAATTTCGGCAGTAGTTTTTTCAGGATAATGCCGAGTTACACCAATTTGTTTCAGGTACGCAGCTCAGCAAATTGTCGCTCTTAGCCGCTCCAACTAGATAACTTTGAGCGCAGACTTGATCAACTTTCTCTCGGTGGTGTAGTGTGGTGTACTGTGGTGTAGTGTTCTCATTGGGGTACTGCAAACTGAAGTCCACTAACCACACACCAGTAACCCATTTTGCCCATATACCCCATCTTCCCCTACTACTAATTTCCCCACTAATACCTCCTCTACTCCTACCATCCCCTCATCCGCGAGCAGCCTCCTCTGGGTCCGGTCCGTAATGGCTCCTAAGCCGACTCCCCCACCCACTGGCGAAATAATTTAAACTAAGAAACAACCTCCTCACGGGCATAAACTGACTTTGTCCCCGGGGCGCTTAAAACCCAGGCTACGTCACTGCAAGGGACAACGTCAAGCCCCTAAATCTCCTGCGAGGTGGCGCATGGGATTGTATACTCGAATAATGTGACAATGGCGCCGGGATTTTCGAAACTGGATCGAGGTGGGGTGGCTTCTTGAGAGAGCGAGAGAGAGAGAGAGAGAGGTCTCGAGTTCGCATTCCTTCAGATGGGAAGTAGAGCCGTGGCCCCGTTCGGTGTACGATTTAATTTGCACGTAAAAAAAACCCTCCCTATTATGCAATAAGTAAATGAGGCACAGTTCCTAGGTGTAGGAGCTCGGTAGAATGCCCAAACGAGCAGTAGTTCGACGATAAATAGGCATAGGAGTTGCAGATTTGGTCAGAAGCCGGCTGTGTGAAGAGCGTCCAAAAAATCGCCCACGGCACCAATTTGAGGGCCAAAGATGGATGCCCGACCCTGCCATAGACAGAAGAGGGTTAGCAGTCGCTTGGTCAGAATGGGAAACACACAGACACCAATTAAAATGTACCTTTAGGCAGCCGGCAGAAACCCCTTGATTATATATGGCCCCGTTTAATATTTTTGCGTCGTGGGTAAAGTCAGGAACCAATAACAGGGAGAGCGGGGGGGGGGCGAAAACCTCCTGCTACAAGTGTTATTCCTTGTAAGGAACCCTTCTTAAAGGGGTTAGTACCCGCTTCTGCGATGACCCTCATGATACTTCATTTGGACCAGTTCCACTGCGGGAACACACCAATGAATTGTTGCACGGTATTAGAGAGTTTTCTGGCTGCGGTTCTATCCGACGTACGCCACGCAATGCAGACGAATTGTCAACTGCGCAAACTCAGGCAATGCGTGCGTCTGTGCAGTTCACGATCCGTCAGCATTGCGCAAACTATTATTACGCAACCTACAGCTTATTGCCGTCCACCCTTCCTTTCTTCCTGGGTTGCTTTTCCATCACACTACGGGAGTGGCTGTATTGCGTTGGACGTACCAGTTGTCGTCTGATCAATGAACTTAAACAACGCAACCCCAGCAAGCACTAACATGGGTGACCGCTTGGGAATACGGGATACTGCTAATACCGCAGTGGACGGGGCTCTAATGGCCATTGAAGTTTAAGGGCCCTCCTTAAAACACCAGCAAAAATTCACACCAAGGAGCAGCTCCTCTAAACCTAAATATATTGCATGCACACATCATGCATACCACAAGGGGAAACGGTTTACTTTCCATCTGCCAGAAGGAGAACGTTGGAATTCACTGTCACCCGATGGAACTTAGGAGCAATCCTCCATCTACGAATTCAGTAAGCATGTCCACCACTGCGTCACAAAGGAAGACTCAATACACATAATTGAAGATGAAAATAATACGATGAACACTTGTTCGAGGTCTAGCTAACACAAATTTAGCATGTAAACTCTCTGCTCCCCACCAGGAAAGGTCACCTTGGGTCGTCCTCAAACCAGCTGCCCACGTTAGCCGGAGGGGGGATGAAATACGCCTACTATCTCCATTTTTTTTGTACTAGTGGGTTATAACGGCAGGCCTGTAATCACGCAAGAAACATGGAGTAAATATTTATTGTCCACTTTTCTTCCCCCTTTTCCTTATATCTCGAAGGTTGCGTTTTCACGATAGGTTCTTTGTGCGGTTCCAACGTGGTTCGGGGCTGGAAAGAGTAAAGGGGCAAAGTAGATCTTCTCTTGACCCGTCTTCCACCAATGGCAGTGTTAGTCTCATATCCAAATACCAAGATTAGGCCTCGAGATGAATATGGCCAGATTGTTGTTGCTTGTTGGTGTTTAAGGTCCCGTCAACTACAAGGTCATTAGAGATCCGTCCACTGCATAGTTCTAATGCATACACTGCACAGACACTACACTAATGCGACGATTATTGGGTATTAGCAGTACCCAGCTTTCCCGAGCGACCACCCATGTCAGTACTAACTGGGCTTGCGTTGCTTAACTTCAGTGATCAGACGAGAACTGGTGTGTCCAACGCAACTCGCCGCTCCCCCATGATAGCACTAACATGGGTGACCGCCTGGGAACACTGGGCACTACCAATTACCAAATCGTCCTAACGGTTTAGAGCCCGTGTAGTCTGCATTAGAACTAAGCAGTAGACGGGGCGCTAATGACCACTGCAGCTGAAGGGCCCTAAAACACCAGCAACAAACCTTTTTTCCCGCTTAGGAAGGGGCCGGGTACCAATTTGTATCTCTGGAATTTCTATTGAATAATTTACGCTGCCGGCTGCCGACATAATGTCAACCCCCATATTCAATTTCGTCCTGTGTTTTTCTTTGGTGCTAATTTTCCTCCACCGACGTCAGAGGGCAATAGCATGTCAGGAAATTTTCCGGATCTACACACGTACATATTATTCCATGCAGCAGGGGGTTTTCCTCCGGCACGTTACATCATAAATGCCACACAACGCGACGATATTATTTCCTCTCCGATGCCACGGCAGGGGCAGTTGGGCCTATCTTTCTCCCGAATTTTTTTTTTGTTTTTTGTTGGAGTTTAAGGTCCCGCCAACTACGAGGTCATAAGAGACCCGTCCACTGTATAGTTCTAAAGCATAGACTGCACAGACACTACACTAATGAGACGATTATTGGGTATTAGCAGTACCCAGCTTTCCCGAGCGACCACCCATGTCAGTACTAACTGGGCTTGCGTTGCTTAACTTCAGTGATCAGACGAGAACTGGTGTGTCCAACGCAACTCGCCGCTCCTTTCTCCCGAAGAAGACAACCTCCTCAGCAAGCATCGCATATGGAACTTCCAACGCTACTTAGCGCCATCTTAGCGGACTCCAACAGTGGACTATCATTATCAGGGCCGGCGCTATATTTTGCGGGGCCCTATGCAAGCTAATTATGCGGTACCCTTCTATCAATAGGTTCATTAATCCGAATGCGCGGGGCTCTGCGCCGACGCACCGTTCGCACACCCATCACGCCGGCCCTGATCATTATCACTAACCTTTACTACCCTACGGGTGGGTCGGGGCACGTTCGTGTCCCAGTGAGACACGAGCGATCTGCTAGACAGTATATATTTTGACGCAGCTGGTTGCCAACCTAATGCTGCATCCCCTCCTTTATCGACGCCAAACGGGACCGAGCTCCTACAGTTGGTATTTTTGCACCACATGGGGCCACGGGTTTACTCCACATCCAAGGAGGAAGCAGTGGGAGCCTTTCTCTGGTCATTAGAGCCCCATTCACTGCGATAATGTGACGATTATTGGGTATTAGTAGTATCCAGATTCCCCCGGCGGCCACCCATGTTAGTACTAGCTGAGTTGCGTTGCTTAACTTCAGTGATCGAACGAGAACTGGTGTGTCCAACGCATGAGCCGCTTCCTGCTTCAGACAAGACTGTATCTGCATCTATGGACGCTAGAGTTCAGCACTGCACTTAGCACTGCATTTAGCCTGGTGGGCTACGACTGGGCGTAGCCCTTCCAAAATTCACCTGCTCAAGTGCGATTTTTGAGGGATTAAATGTTACCGGAAATTATTACTGGTGATTTTACATTTCGATAAATTCACGTTTTTTAAACTAATTTCATTTTTCGATATTTAATGAGGAGCTCATTAGTGAGAAGTGCAGTTAGGGGCTTGCCTCAAAGGCGCTGAACTGAAGAATCCATACATAAAGAGAAGGAAACCGTTTGTCGACTTTCGGACAGATTCCATGTCTGATTTTCGCAAGGTCGTCTGGACAATAAAAAAAATCATCAAACTTCTTCCTCAACTGCCCTAAACTCCGCCCTTTAGGGATCAAAGTAAGGGATAACTGCAGTTCTTAAAGTAAGGGGTACCTGCAATGTGACAAACAGATGATTCCTTTCCCGAAAGTTTTGGGCAAAATTATGCCTTCAGCTTTCTCCTACCTTTTCTGGAACATTGCCACCTAGGTATACCATTATCCATGGAAGTGTCACCAGACTTTGCCTTTCCCCTTGCAACGGTGACACTAGGCTTTGTCTCTCCCATGGAAAATTGTTACCAAATTTTCCCAATCCCCTTAAGACATAGTCACTAAGTTTTGTCTTCCCTTTGGAACAGTGTCACTACGCTTTCTTCTTCTTGTAACACAGTCACTACGCTTTCCTTTGAAACGGTGCAACTAATGCCTAGTTCTGTATATCCACGCACTAACGCTATTAGCGTTGAATCAGACGTCACAGCACAAAAAGTGGTGACGTCACAACGCTACTTCGGGCTCCGCAGAGCAGCTATGCGTGACGCTGCATTCTGATTGGCTGGCGGTTGAACTGCCTGCTTCGGAAACACAATGTGACGTGATTCCAAAAAAAAGTGCTACATATAAGGAATCGCGTTGGCGCTCCTTTTTAATGCGCTTGCACAAAACGTCATCAAAATGTCGACAACGTCGACGTGATTATCGCTTAACTGTGGTGATACGGAACTAGGTATAAGCTTAAATACTTCGTCAAACAGCTGCGTTATAGCGTCGCGTTTGTGTTGAAAACTGGCAACGCGACGTTACAAAATAGACATGGAATTTTAGTCTGTTTCTGAACTTACAGGGCACGTCGGTGTGAAATTTGAAATTTGTCTTGAAACTCAACGCTGTTTTAACGCTGAATTCCTCTGTATGGCGGAGATATGCTATACTGTATTAATACAGTATTAATACAGTATAGCATATCTATATAGGCTAGTACTACGCTTTGGCCGGGTCCCACAGGTGTACGAATTAGAGAAGTTTCCCTGAACCAAACAATACAACGCGATGAAGCTATAACACAGGGCTGAAGGTTGGAACGCAATGTTATAACGTCGTCGTTCTGATTGACGAAGCCTTTAGGCTTGCGCTTGGAACGGCGTCACGAAGCTTTGCTTCTCCCTTGGAACAGTTTCACTAAGCTGTGCTTTTCCCTTTCAACAGTTTCACTCAGCTGTGCTTTTCCCTTGGAACCAGGGTTTCGAATCAAATATTAACCGGGAATCCCAGGTAATCGAATCGAATATTAATTTAGATAAATTAATTTGCGGGAATGCACCCTACCCCGGGCGCATCCCTGCAAAGGACCTAACGAGCTCCCCCTCCCCTCTTCGCATTACATGCCCATACCACATCAACCTACTCGCCCTCGCTTTTTCCGCGATGTCCCCACCCTCAGGCTAATTCTAAAGCAACGTTTCCACATGCCATGATTATTGGCGCCAGGACTAAGCCACTACTATGGCGCCAAAATTAGTGGCACCAGTTTACTCTTCCACATTGTTCGGAATCTTCTGACTGGCACAGTTTTCAAGATGGCGCCAACTAAAATACAGTAGTGCATTCAGGTGTCCATGCTGTGATTCAAATTGTGAGTTATTATATCTTGAAATTTAAAAAAAAAGCATAGATGGTGGGTTCGTCCATGGATTGCACGTAGCGGTGACCTAGGAGCATCGAACACCTTAATTAAAGATAGCTGATGAGGACCATGAAGCATGCTTTAATCATTTGAGAATGACCAAAGATATGTTTATCTTTTTATTGAGCCGTGTTTCCAGCTATATTCAAAAATTAAATACCGATATGTGGGATGCCATACCAGCACAGTTAAAATTACAAGTGACATTAAGATTCCTTGCTTCTGGGGACTCTTGCATCTTCATATTTTCGACATTGCAAAGTTGACATCAAATCCAGGAACCAAATCGGACATGCCCTCTACAATCTTCCGTAATGCATCTTCTCTTTGATTTCTATCTTAGTATGATGCATTTTTGTGATTCCACAAGCGAATAGCGTTGGACACACCAGTTCTCGTCTGATCACTGAAGTTAAACAGCGCAACCCCAGCTAGTACTGACATGGGTGGCCGCTTGGGAAAACTGGGTACTGCTAATACCCAAAAATCGTTGCATTAGTGTAGTGTCTGTGCAGATTCTGCATAAGAACTATGCTATGGACGGGGCTCTAATGACCTTGTAGTTGAAGGGCCCTAAAACGCTAACAAACAACAAAAAAGGCGGTGCAATATGTTAAAACACGAGCACGAATGTGACGTCCAATATGACTCTAAATTTCAGAAACATGCTGTATATACAGATGTTGTGCATGTATAGCGTGTGTTCTGAGATTTTGAATGACGTTGGACCCCATGTTCGTGCTGGTGTTCGCCAATGTGTCGAAACGATAAGAGCGATATTTTTTTCGGCTCGCTTTCGGTTATCGTTCCAGTAAAAATAACAGTTTTACCGGTTTTAGGTTTCCGGTTTCGTTCCTGTTCAAAACCCTGCTTGGAACATTTTCAGTAAGCTTTGTCTTTCCTCCATGAACATCATTACCAAGTTTTCCCCTCTGATGGAACACTGTCACTGAGCTGTGCCTTTCCCCCTGGAACACTTCACCAAATTTCGCCATTCCCTTAAAACATTGCCACTAACTGTTGTCTTTCTCCTGGATCACTTTAACCCAGCTTTTCTTTTCCCCTTAAGCTTTGCTCTCTTATTTGAAAGTTGTCATTGAAATGCACCTTTCCCCCTGGAGCATTTTCACCAAATTTCGCCATTTCCTATAACACAATCACAAAGCGTTTTCTTTCCTTTGGAACAGTGTCACCGATGTCTCATTCCCTTTGGAACAGTGTCACCGATGTCTCATTCCCTTTGGAACAGTCTCACCGATGTCTCATTCCCTTTGGAACAGTGTCACCGATGTCTCATTCCCTTTGGAACAGTGTCACCGATGTCTCATTCCCTTTGGAACAGTGTCACCGATGTCTCATTCCCTTTGGAACAGTGTCACCGATGTCTC
>JAAFCE010009109.1:5566633-5645180 GCA_013389805.1 Trigoniulus corallinus
TTTTCCCACTTCCCTGGAACGTTGTCACTGAGCTGTGCCTTTCCCTTCGAACATGTCTCTGAAAAATTTTTCTGTAGACACTCATAGCCTTGGAAGTACTTTCGTCAACCCCCAAACAATTGGGCAACATCCCCAAAATTTTGTAAACTCCGCCTTGTCGAAACCATAAACTTGTGAGGCTGTCATTCTCAGAAGAAGGGAAATCTGCAATGGGACAACAGATGTCTCTAGGTCGTCTTGAATGATACAGCTCAACAGCTAGACGAGACCAAAGAGATCAAAAAATCCCCGGAAACACCCATCAAGAAATGGATCAAGCCAAATTCTGCGATGGGCATTCATTCCAAATGACCAGCGCCATCTCCAATATTCAAACGTATCAACAACACAAGCATCTAAATGGCATCATCCAACAAAGTGTAAGGCTACTGAACTTCCTTTGGACATTACAAACTACACCCCCTCCCACAGTTCTGTTGACATAACAACCATACAGTGTAGTAGTAAAGCGTAGTCCATTCTTCCAATATGTCATACTCACCCCAGATTCTGGACAATTCCCAAGACTTCCAGCAATGTAATCCATTCCACGCGACTGGACACTGCCATTGAGGCACATATGAATATTTTCGTTGAACGTTTGCTCGATTTCAGACATAGGATAGACACAAATAGCCACATTGGGGTAAGTATACATGGTATGGTTGACACTATTAGCAAAGGCTCCAATCAGCACTAACTCTCCCACGGGCGTGTGGAGGGCACTAGCTAGCAAAGTTGAGGCCCGTACCGTTGTCACCGCCTCGATCACATTGTAAGAAGTTCCGTTAGGGCCAAAGCACTGAAGGGTGATCTCGGTGTACGTACTGTAACTAGGATCTCCGATGCAAACCCGAACCATCCTGGAGACATAACCTTCTTCCTGGTTGCCTCGAAGATGGGACTTGGGTTGCACCGTCACGAAGTAGGCGTGGTCATTCCAATGGAATCCATATTTGTATCTGACTCGAAAATAATCCCGTAGCTTGGAATCCATCTCCACAGAGGGCGTCTTACTGAACCCCATTTCGGCAACATCCAGCGTCTCCAATCGTCGACTTGAAATGGCAGGAACGGTATCACGAAAAGGTCCATTCTTGGTATACGTCACGGAAATGTAGAGCACCTTACTGTTGTTGCCCAAATAACGCTGAGGTCCGACGAAGGCATACGTGGAGGACACATCATCGTTGGCCGCTATAGCTCCCTCGATATGGTTCACAGAATGGGAGATATTGGGAAGGCTATACAACTGGCACGCCCCTTGATAAACACTCCCACACGCGATCAGCTGCTTGTTATCGTAGTCAATGACCAGCACTTTGTTGACGTTGGCAGTGGACTTCTTGTCCACGCCAACGCAAGACGAAGACATGCCCAAACAGAGAGGGCTGTCTAGTTTGGGTCCTGTCTCCAAGGCCACCTCCAAATGCAGATCAGAATTCAGTTGGAACAGGCGGTTCACGGCCCCTACGTACACACGTTTGCTAGTGTGGTCCACTTGCAGGTGGCTAAGCGTCGTATTGGGAACTACAAATGTAGCTTGGACGTAGTCATTGGTCAACCTTGGATGGCTGCCACTAGTAGTCGAAGCCCTGGATTGACTCGAAGGCTGTGAGGAAGAGGACCTCTGATTGGCCATCACTGGTGGCGACATCAAACTGAGAATCATCGCCAACACCGTCACGACGTACATGCACTCGGACAGAAAACAAGGCCACAACCGAAGAAGTGTCCACTTGGATTTCCTTCGAATTGAAAAGTCGAGTTCTACTCGCTGACCACCAGGTAGAAGAGCACATTCTCTACTAAGTCGGATGGCAGCCTGTTGGTCTTCACTTGGATCGCACTGATTACCTCCACCACCATCACTGTCACTGTTCAGTACTAATCTCCTAATCATCTTCCGGTGATTTCTCCACTTCTCACCAACGATGGGTTCCATGAGACTGGCCATCAACATTCCCGAAACAGGGATCTTTGGTTCGTTTTCACAACATGTCTTAAGCACCTAAGAAAAACAAAAAAAGAAATGCAAAATTACTGTCAAAAATCAAAAATGGAATATTTGCTAACATAAAAATAGCACAGGCAACAATTTATCGTTCAGTGCTGAAGAAGCTTGGCGCTCGCATCCATCTGCCGCCAATGACAGGAGCAGGTCAGTGAGCCCAAATCATTTATTTCCCTCCTGTAATACCAGGTATCTTCCTCATGTTTCAAACCCCAGGTCAACAGTGGTTTAGTCTACCCCAGCGGTCTTCAAACTTTGTAGATTCACGGAACCCTTAGAACTATAAGATGTTTAAGGGGGAACACCTGATCCCACCTTTAGAAAAGTATATCTTGCCGCTGCTAACGAATTTTTCTTTTCCATGCAAGTGACATCGTATACACCACACGGGTCCATGGCTTCAAGGTTTTACTTTCCGTCAAGGACCTAACCAATGCTGCAATCCGTATGCTTATTTATAGTCGACCTGCTGTTCGTTAGGACATCCCACAGAACCACTACACCTGGGAATTTTGCCTCATCTACCTGATGCATGGTAGAAAGGGCTCGTTGTGGTGCACATGCCATCGTACACTACAAGGGGGCATGGAGCGGCGAATTGCGTTGGACACATCAGTTCTCGTTTGATCCCTGAAGTTAAGCAGCGCAACTCCAACTAGTACTGACATGGGTGGCCGCTTGCGCTGATGCCCAAAAATCGTCGCATTAATGTAGTGTCTGTAGTTTTTGCATCAGAACCGTGATGTGGACGGCTCTAATGACCTATGTAGTTGAAGGACCCTAAAACACCGACAAACGATAACAACAACGGGACCATGGCTTCACTTCCCATATGAGGGAAGGCGCGCTAGGGGTCTCTCTCTCTCTCTCTGTGTCTGTCTGCCGGTCGCGCTCTGCCTTCCCTCTTCACTCTCGGTCTCTCTTTCTGCCTCTCTCTTTCTCTGTGTGTCTGTGTCTCTGTGTCAGTCTCGCTGTCTCGCCCAAAAGAAGGCAATCCACCTTGATCCATCATCAAACCTGGAACCACTGATGCGGCGTAGAGCAGGCTACCCCCTCGTCATAGAGGCGAGTACAAAATCATAATGATACTAAAATGTCTGTTCAGAATTTGTCTGATAAAAAATAACCACAATTCAAATTAAGCAGAAAAGTCACATGAAATTGTCGACGACAACAACAACTTCCGACAAGCAACCTTGTGACATAATGTGGGTAGTGCCTTCTGATTTGAGTGAAATGAAAAATCACGGGTTTTTAAATGTCGCAGGAATTGAATCACTGCATTCATCACGTTACAAATGACTTCATACATTGAAGTAAAGATGCTTACTCACAATGAAGCAATTAACTATGGACAGCAGATCGCTGCAGGCGGATGTCTGGGTTAAAACACCAGCAGAATCATCAAAAATGGGGAGAGGGCGCAACAAACAACTATTTAAATCGGATAAAAATCGACAAAACGAGTTAGTCTCTTAAATTGTATCTTCTATGTGGACGTTAAACGATTTTTTCTGCCAAATACTATCATTTCTCTGAAGACTGCCCTGAATGAAAATAAAAGCAACTACTAACCCTTTTTCCATCTATAGCAGGGTCGGGCACCATTCTTTGTCCTGAATGGAAACATGAGCGATCTATTGGACGGTATTTTTACCCTGTCGACAGCCTATCAAAGTTGCAACCCCTACGCTTATGTATTCTCGGTCTACACCAGTGGTGGCGAACCTGTGGCCCACCGGGCAATTTTAAGTGGCCCAAGCGTGAATCACATCTAGTTTATAGTCTCATAGCGTGTGGTGGACGTGGACCTGGCGGTGGGCTAAAACCCGAAAGCTGACCCTGCCACAGGCCAGATAAGGGTATTATGATGATGTTCTCTATTTGCTACTTTAATAAACTCATTTACTCATTATTAATATTAATTTTTTTATTCATAAAATTAAATAGTGCTTGCACTTGACCCGCGAAAATCTTTTTGGTTTTTTTGTGTTATTGTGACCCGTCTTCCAAAATCGGTTCGCCAACACTGTCCTACACCAAGGAATTTTGCCTCGAACCAGGTGCATAGAAGAGGGGGATTTTTATGTGCATCTCTCGCGTGCGGTACCTCTTACGAGAAAGAAGCAAACCCCACCCGGATGCAGTATCGGGTCTGGAACGACATACGCAGTATATTTATAGAGCACGCCACCTCCTGGTGGATGACTATCCTGAATGATAAGTGAAAAACCGATACGAATGTACCAGGCGACATCTTTGGGATTAACGTCATTTCAGAGGATGGGGGAGGGCAAATGCAAATAGAAACTCAGTCCCGCGTGGAACTTACAATGGATAAGGCTGAGACCGTGGTGTAGCGAAGAGAAGCGCTACGCGGTGAAAGTAGTTGACTGCCTCTCAAGTGCACTTTCCACCCATTGCCCGCCTCCCTTCCAACAAAATAGCGCATCTACGTCACTCGTTTGCGTGGTGTCGTCTGCCCACGTGCCACTGAACCAGGCTTCCCGCTGCCAAACACTGAGTCACATAGCGCAGCTGGCCCTATTACTGCGTTGGACACAAGAAAAGTTGCATAACGCAACCCCAAGCTAGTACCGACATGGGTGGCCGCTTGGGAAAAATGGGTACTGCTTAAACCCAAAAAAGTCACCGCATTACTGTAGTGTCTGTGCAGTCTCTGCATAAGAACTATGCTGTGGACGGGGCTCTAACGACGCTGTAGTTGAAGGGCCCCAAACACCAACAAATGAACAAACGAACCGTTGTGAAAATTCAACTTCAGTTCCATTGGGACCCTTCGGTCACAGGATACCACTTGGCTGTCTCCTTTTCGTTCGTTCGTTGGTGTTTAAGGTCCCGTCAACTACAAGGTCATTAGAGACCCGTCCATCGCATAGTTCTAATGCATAGACTGCACAGAGACTACACTAATGCGACGATTATTGGGTATTAGCAGTACCCAGCTTTCCCGAGCGACCACCCATGTCAGTACTAACTGGGCTTGCGTTGCTTAACTTCAGTGATCAGACGAGAACTGGTGTGTTGGCTGTCTCCACTTTAACTACGCCGCTTTGAGAATGTGTGGGTGGGTCACAGTGAACATAGTGGCATTATTAATAACAGTAGATGATTAACTAACCAGTTGTGAGATAACAATATCGGACAGCCTCCGAAAGAAAAGCAATCAATTACTGCCGACATCCGCCCTCACAAGCGCAAGACAAATTATCGTCGTCTAAATGGATCACATCTCATCAAAATCTCTCCAATCCCCTCTACACCACGCGCGCCTCTCTCTTCACATGTCGACTCACAAACGTGCGCTAGCAGCAAATATCAGAATGTCGTTGGCCTTTCTTTTTAGAGTCCGATCGAATGACCCTATTTGCTGCTAGATTATTTCGGAAGATACGTCGAAAGAGAGAGACTAATGAGGGAACTATGTGAGCCCGGCGGCGTGGAAGACACTGGCAACTTCATTAGTTCTATTCATTATCAATGTTCAGAAACAAAATGACTTACACAAGATTCGTACACCCTCCTTCCCTGCCCCTCTCTGATCTGCATTTGGGCTAAGTAGCCAAAAAATCGACGAGGAGGACGAGGTTGTTAGTGATTCTTTCAACAGAAAAACACCACACAACTTTTTGTTCAGAGTCAAGACGAAATGAAGAGAGGGGAGGAGAAGGAAGAGAGAGAGAGAGAGCACATCATGGAGAGCCGTAGAAAAATCCTAATTCACACAAAACCCATTACTGCCGTCCTTTAAAAAAAAAACACAAATTCAACCATTTTTTCGGGTTAATGTGAAGGTGGTTGGTTAGACGGCACAGTTGGGGGTCGGACGTAATTAGTGAACAAATGTTGTCACGATTCTGTAAACTGAATTTTTCATTTTCCATTTCGGAATGAGATAGGGAGGAGAGAAATCGGTATGACAAGACAGGAAACTTGTCTACAGGATAAAAAAAATAAGAGCAGCTCTTGATAATCTCTTCGCTCCCCCACCCCTCAAATTGGCTGAATTACTTTTTAAGGTCGGCGAAATGCAGCTTCATTTTAATTATTTTGTGACTCAAATCGGTGATTCAGTGGTTGGTGTGTTTAAATTCGTGAGTCTATGCTCGTAGAATACCTTCTCCTGGCAGAGGGTCGATATGACTTCGGGTGAGGTGAGGTGGGTAACTTGAGGTTGGCATTGAGGAGGCGAACACCCTCTGAATGCTAAAGAACCCTTCCTAAACGGAATAAAACAGCAGCAACATATCCAAGTGCAGAAGCTGGCCACGTCCACCACGCGTCGATAACCGAAATTCCTCCCACGAAGGAAAGAAGCGACGTTAATTAAGTAAGTTGTTGAAGCAGGAGGTCTTGAGCATGAGCCTAACTCTTGTTGCATTATAGTTATTGTTAACCGACAAAGCATTAATTTATCTGCCAAAATTTATATTTTAGTTGTATAACGCGGTATTGGAACAGTGGGCTAGGCTGGCATTCCCCCCCCCCCCACACACACACACAACCAACCAGCCAATATTCCTGTGGGTTCCAGAAGCCAGTCTGGGGTGTCCTCAGTCAGAGCATGTTCAATGCACCCGCGAACCCAACCCTACCGCAGGCGGGAATAGGTTAGCCTTCCTTCGGGAGGAAAGTACAACCCAGGTCCCGTGTGGGGTACGATTGCATTTGCACGTCAAAGAACCCTCTCCACTATGCAATGGGCAGATGAGTGAAATTTCCAGGAGCAGGAGCTCAATGGAGTTCCCCCAAGACGATAAATAAGCATTGGAGAAGCAGCTATGATCGACAGTCGGCTTCAGAAAATACCATCCAATACATCACCTGTGTCTCCAATCAGACGGATACGATGGGTACTCCACCCTGTGATAGGCGGCAAACGGGTTAGGCGTTGCTAAATTGCTAAATTTCTTGCAGGAGGAGGTAGGCAGTCCGCTGCATGATACCACTATCCAGCCTTAAGTTCCTTTCCGAGAGAAATGGATAACAGGCCCTAATATTGGGCAGAAGAGGAGGTTTGAAATGGTAAGCCCGGTGGGACAAATTGATACCTACCGAGAGAGACCGACGCTAAATGAATATAGGGATTCGTCGTATACTCAGCCCTGCCGAAGACAGGAAAGAGGTTAGGAATGATGATGCCATTGAAGTGCCAAAAATCAGTCAGTTACATAACCCCTACGTTGGAACACGGTAGGTGGCTGAAAGCACCCGGGGCAGAAGGAGACCGAAGCAGACGTGGGAGCAGGTTGTCCGTCAGTACAGTATATGGTAGTATGTGGGGTGGGCGGAAACCAGGCAGGATAAGAGTATGATGATGATTAGCGGTTCCTAGTTTTGCCAAGCGGTCATCCATCCTAGAACTAGGTGGGATTGCGTGGCTTAACTTCAGCGACCAGAGGAGAACTGATGTGCCCAACGAAATACGGCCGCTCCCGCCCGAAAGCAGCTATTTGTCTCATCACTGTGTTCACCAGTAAGGCACAAGCCCTATACTCATGGGTGTGAGACGCACCCTGGATTTATGAGCCTAAGATGCAGTCTAATGAGTCCTCAATATAGAGCGGAATACTTTCTTCGTGACAAAGTAAATTGGTTATTCGAAATTGGTTTCAAACATGGGGCAAAAAACAGCATATTAAAGGTCCCAAAAAGCTAACATCAAGTTATGAATTACATAAATAAAAGGGGTGAAGAGTGCGAGACCACCCCCCCCCCCCAAAGCAAAAGGAACACACCACCAGAGAAGCCTAACGTCAATTGCGGAAATCTGATATGAATCATATAATTTTTAGTGAAACCCTACAGCGCCATTAAATAATAAACAGAAATGAATTTGTCATGCCAATGCGCTTACAATAATGCGTTTAATAACATATAATTAGACTCCACATATAGCCCCATATGGAATGTCGAAGACGACAAAACAAGACGGCGGCAGCAATCTGAAGGAGGAGGGAACGACACCCGCCCGAACAATTGTTACAAAGACGACCAACCCTCTCTTCGCGCGCAACATCAACGTGGTAAATTTCGGACTTTGTTGTGACAGCCATTAACTAAACAATATCGCCTGCCGTCTGTCATGCTGTTTAACATCATACAACCAAAAGTTTGGCAATGTCTCAAAACAGCTAACAAAACTTCTCTAGGAATATCCTGGCCGCGCTCTCTCCAATGACACACTAAAGCGAGCAACAACTGTGAGAAGTGAAGGCGCACGCGGCAGGACTCGAGGCTGTGAATGAGCACCACAGTTGGTCGGGAAGTTGATTCCAAGCTTAATAACCGGCATTCCACCAAACCACCGGACCAACACCATATATTGTATAGCTCCCTGATGTTCGGGAAAACCGGGGGGGGGGGGGGGGGGGGGGGGGGAAGAGGATCACACTATCAGCCCTCAAAGAGGAGACCGCCAACCGCGCGGTATTTCACGGCACATATAGGACACTGAATCACTAGGTATGCCGAATATAAAAATGGTACTTTGGTGGTCGGTCACTTCAACTTCAAGGGTGGTACAGGTGGTTCTGGAGCCCACAGAGACAGAATCAATACTGACCGAGGCAGCAGGAGCGGTCGCATTGCGTTGCACACACCGGTTCTCGTCCGATCACAGAAGTTAAATACCGCAGGCCCAGATAGTACTAAGAAGGGTGACCTCTTCGGAACACTGGTTACTGCTGATACCCATTCGTCGCAACAGTGTAGAGCCTGTAGTATATAGACTTCACATTAGTATCCATTCTGGGCCATTATGACCAATACAGTTGAGGGTACTGAAAGCAACTCCTAACCCTTTTCCCGCCAATGGGGGGGTCGAGTACCCATCATGCGCCTCTAAATGGATGTAAAGGTGATATATTGGTCAGTGTCCTTCCGCAGCCGGGTTCAGACCAAAGTTGCAAACCCCCTTCCACCAAAGCCAGGGGGAAGGGGAGCTCCTACACCTTCAAATTTCGCGAACGGATGTATTGAGTTGGGTACATCAGTTTTCGTCTGATCACTGAAGTTAAGCAACGCAGCCTCAGTTAGTACTCACATGGATGACCGCTTGGAAACAATGGGTACCGCAAATATTCTCAAAAATCGTCGTAACAGTGTAGTCACCCATGCTAGTACTAACTGGGATTGTGTTGCTTAACTTCAGTGATCAGACAAGACTGGATGTGTTCAAAGCATCCCGCGCAGCTGGCGCAGGTCCTGTGCATTACTTCTAATCGACCATCTCTTCTTCGATTTGGCATTTTTCCTCCGTTGACGTCAGGGGAGAGCTCCTGTACAAGGAACCTTCTTCCGAAATACACGTTTATTGCACTCCGTGTAGCAAGGGTTCATTTTTGCGCAGGAGTGGTTCTGATCAGTAGTTCAGCACGCAACCTCGGCGCCACAAAGGCGGGTCTTATATTTCATTTTATCGCGTGAAACTTTTTAGTCAATTATTCTTCCCTATCCCAAACTTTCTTGATCTTGTAAATATCTGACTCCAACTTTATTTTATCCACCCATGTCTGGAACCGGGTTGTCTGATGCATTTCCCTGCGCATATTTGTATCCAACTTTATTAATCCTGTTCACATTTGCATTAAAATACTTTAATGCCGTCGAAATCTGTATCCAACATCTTTTATCCTATCCAAATCTGTATTGAACATTTATAGTTTTTGTGAGTAACTATGATTCTTCTTGGTCCGTTTCATGGATTCTTTGAGTGGTCGGGCAGTACATATGCGGAAACCGACTTGACGGGTGTCTGTGATTGTGAAATCCACGGGAGTCTGTTACAAAGATCTAAGCGCCCACCTCTACGATGGATTCCCGCCGGACAATGACTCTCGGTTGGATCTGTATTCCTTGTGGTGTAGGAGGACCTTGCGACCGGCTGAGACGGCGTTTGGCCGGATGTTGAGAGCGGCTTCGCGCTGCAGAGTTAAGCCTGGTTTCGCGGTACGCGACAGCGACGCAAATCGCGCTAGAGCAGACGAAATGCCACATAAACATGTAAATTCTCGCATCCTACCCTTACCGAGCTGCACTCGAGTGTACCCCGGGTAGAATAGGCGCACGCCACTTCCCCCCAGTGCATGTTGCAAAAGGCGACTAAACGGGGCAGACCCAGGGAAGGCCAACCTGGATCACCAAGGGAGGTGAGGGAAACAGCATATATTTCAATGGTGCGACCAATTATGGAGTATGGTAGTCCAATTTGGTTTCCCTTCAGGCAGGAATTATCTTGGGAGATTGAAAGGATACAGAGGAGGGCTGCAAGAATTGTATTCCACAGGTTTTCTCACAGGGATAGTGTGTCTGACATGATCAGGGAACTAGGTTGGGAAACACTAAGCCAGCGGCGAACATCTCACAGCATAAGTCTGTTTATCAGACTGCTGCTGCTGGGGTGTGATGGACCTGTGGTGGGATGTGTTTCCCCTGCTAATTACAAAGGGAGACGGGATCATTTGTATAAATTGAAGGAGATTAGGGCACAGACAGACACATATTACTGGTCTTTCTTACCAAGGACCATTCGACAATGGAATGGCCTTGGAAAGGATAAGGTGGAGGGCCTAATAAAAAGCCACCCTACCATTACTAGTGTTGTAGCAGGATCACAGGAATTTAAGCCTGGGGTTTTGGGAGCTTTTTGGTAATATATATAAGAATGAGAGTTGGTCTCTCCACTGCCATATTGGCCAAATAAGGCTGCTTGCAGTGTTGTGAATTAGAATTAGAATCATAACTGGCCCTGGTCGATGTAGACTCCTTTGTGAGGAGACCGTAGGAAAACGCTTACCCACTTGTCTGCCGTGCGTGGAGACCCGAATTCCAGGTGAATGCGGATCCTGGTGCTTCTCTACCCAAAACCTGTTATCCTGTCCACATCTGGATATATTTGTATCCAGCATTTTCATCCCTATATACATGTGCGCAACATTCCCATCTCTATATATCAGCATCCAACATTTTCATCTCCATTATATCCGTATCCAACGTTTCTAACCCGTTCATATTCGTATCCAAAATGTATCTCCTACATACTTCGATCTTTACTGCTCTTCACCTACGGCGACCTTTGGACCGATAGGCACCTAACCCTGCCATAGGCTGGAGCAGAGTTAAATCAACATGTTTTCGGCTATGACTGCTCACGAACATTTGTTAGATAGAGACATTTGAAAACATTTTCTACAAATATTTTCTCTTCCTTGGTGGTGAGGCAAATATTCCCAGGTGTAAAAGCTGGCCCCCTGACGTCGGTGGAGTGCTCTAACGACCACAAGACCGACGAAAAATGAGCATAGGGTTGCAGCTTTGGTAGCCGGCTGCGGAAAAATACCGTCCATATATATCACCCGAGTATTCATTCAGAGGGACAAGATGGGTACCCGACCCTGCCATGGGTGAGAAAAAGGCTTAGGAGTCCTTTCGCCTTGATTTTGTTTTCTGTGGTGGGACCCTCGACTTCAAACAGTCACCCACCCAACGGGAGTACAAGACTTTCTCATTTCTTTAACGTTGAAGGGTGCTCGCGTGAATCACGAGAGAGATTACCCGACCATATCTGCTCGAGGTAGCTTAAGGTTTACTTCAGAAGTCCATTCATCCGGTGGGGACAAGTCATTCATCCATATTCATTTGAACAATGGAAAAGGGCAGCAGGGTGACAAAAGGAGAAGGTGGGGGGGGGGGCAAAGAAACTGTAGAGGAAGAGGGACAGGCGTCGGTAGAGAATATATATATATATATATCAGCTATTGATTTAAATAAAATATTAGTTGGTTATAAAACCTTCGGTCAAAAGAAGTTGAAAAGAAATCCGTAAAAGCTACAGCTAAAGAAAAGGGAACCATAAAAAAGAGAAGGAGAGTCTTTTCAGGACCCCCTGCCAAGCGGAACTGGTCCTGGTCCAAATAGGGATATTTAGTATTTGGAGAAGGCAGGCGTGACAGCAACCTATAAAATAAAACTCACCACCCTCAAGGATAACACAGGTTCGAGGTGGGAAGAGGGGGAATGCTAGAAGAGTGCTCCAGTGAGAGAGAGAGAGAGGGGGGGAAGACTTCTTCTAGGGATTTTTTGACAGTTACGATTGAGGTGGTCGCCTTTATAATTTTGAAGATGAAAAATGAACCCTCTGACTATTCTAGAAGGATGGAACTGCCTCAAGTGAGGAGATTCTGACACTAGTATGTGTCCTCTTTTCAAATTTCTAGCTTCTCTGTCATTACAGAATGGATCAAAATAAGGGCCAAGGAGAGGAGGAAGAGGAAGGTGGAAGAAAGGACCAAAAGAAGAGAGAGAGAGCGACCTGGGCCAAGTACCGTGTCACATTTACATTGAATAGAACGGAACTTCCAACAATAAACCAGGCCAATCCAGCTTCTTTCATTCTCGATAATTTCCAACGTGTCCATGAAAACTACTACAGAGAGATACTTGTGAATTTCGACTATGGTACGATTTTACGCTGCAGTTTGACAATGAGACCGTGTAACAAACTCACTGCAAGCCTTTCAGAAGTGGAGGAAGAGGGAAGGACCGGGGTGGGGGCTGATAAGGGGAGTCACAAATGGACTTTAGCTCTGTGACCAAATAAACAACAGACGAAAAACACCCAGCAAAAGACTTGATCCCATAATGCCGGCTGTGTGTGTTTAAAACTGACACAGACCAAAACGACTTCATTTGCATTAAAGAAATATGTGTACTATTTCAAATCTGACAATGAAAGGGGTACAGACGTTAATCCGATTTGGAACCACCCTCCACCAAACGGTCCCTCTCTCTGAAAGAAAAAGAAAGACCTTTGTGCTTCGGTCATTTCCACTAAAGCTGCAGCCTGGGACGAGATCTGAAAAATGGTGGCTTGCATAAGGAGAGAAAACAGAGGTTATTAAGCACTGTCACAGCAGTTAAGCGGTCAGTGACTTACCCTCCCCGCAAAAAATCTGCTTACCGGCGTAAGGCCCCTCTTCCCTTTTCCCGGAGTCAAAATACAGTTGAGGAGGCTTTTGCATGGGAGGACAGTTTCCCACAATGACCAAAGTCGCTTCTTACTCCATTCCGAAATCACCATCATTACGGTAGGTTGCAGTGCCCAATTTTGTCCCATTCGGGTACATGGGCGATCCGCTAACGTAGTGCTGCATTGAACTCCTATTGTTGGGGCACTTTTCCTCTATCAACGCCAGAAAGAGAACGCATGCACCTAGAAATTTTGTACAACCACACGTATATTTTGCACGCACGATACCTTTCGCTAGGTTCGACACTGGATCGAGGTGGGTTGGCTTATTTCGGGGGAGAGACAGGTCCCGACCCGCCTTCCATCGGATGAGAAAACAAGTTCCGTGTGGAGTAGGAAGGCATTTGTACGTAAAAGAACCCTCTGTTAGCAATGAAGTAAAATCCCCAGGTGTAACAGCTCGACAACTGGAGAATGTTGGAGTGCCCCAACGAACAGTTGGCCGAGGATAAATAAGCATCGGGGTTGCAACGTTGATAAGGAGTCGGGTGCGGAAAAATACCATGGATCCAATCTATCACTGGTGTGTCCATTCAGAGGGACAAGATGGACGCATTCTCTTCCTCTCCCTCCCTCTCTAAGGAGCGCAACCATGTTGGACTCATGAATTAATTTTTCTTGTTTTAGGGCTCAGCGCTATTATTGGTGATTACAGCCAAGAATGGATACTCATGTTAAGTCTATAAAGGCTCTACACGGTTGCTACGACTGGGTATCCGCGGTACCCAGTGTTCCCAAGCGGTCACCTATCCTATTACTATCCCGACTCGTGTTATGGGAGCGGATTACTGCGTTGGACACACCAGTTTCCGTATGATCACTGGTTAAGCAACGCAACCCCAGCTAGTACTAACATTAGTGGCCACTTGGGAAAACAGGGTACTGCTAACACCCAATAATTCGTCGCATTAGCTTTAGTGTCTGTGCGGTCTCAGCATTAGAACTATGCAGTAGACGGTGCTCTAATGACCTTGTAGTTGAAGGGCCCGAAAACACTAACAAAACAAATACACCACCACGGAGTCAAGCAGAAGGACACGTTATTCATTAAGGTAATTCCATCTAAACACATTGATTACGGGAGAAAAGCGGAAGTTCTCCTTCAAATGCTAGATACACCTCCTAAGAACAACACATAGGGATGTAGAGAACATTGGAATTCCACGCAACAGCCTTCCCTGGTGACCGCATTTCACAAGAGGTTTTTTAAGGGAGAACGAGGTGACTAGGAAGAAATATTCGAGTCGTGGGAGGCAGGGACTGATATCTACTTGTTGGAATCAAACACTTTCAATCAGCACCATTCTTACTAGGTGACAGGTAAGCACACACCTCCTGTTGTTACCGATATTAACGAACGAAGTTTCGTCTGTTTGTAAACGTTCTTCTGTTGCAATGACCTAGATTGGGTGCAAGAAACTATACGTGCGAACAAGATTTTCATCAACTACTTTTTAACGAAATAACAACACACTAGGTAATCAAAGTTACCGAGTGAAATACCGAAATGTAGTTCGAAGAACACACCTTTCCAAATTTGTACCACGAAATAAAAAACTTGCTGAAACATGCATAATTTCCGATGGGAATTTGGTTAGCAACGTAGTTGCACGCTTGTGCGCATGACCACTGCTGTGGTGTCCTCGAGATATACGACAGTCACCCAAATTTGAATATTGATGTACACCCTGTCGAAACTAACATTTGCAGTGCCTGTTTTGTTTTGTTCCAGAGCTCCGTTCTCTGCGTATTTGAATGTAGAGTCTGCATAAACATTGAACATCGGGGTAGTAGCAGTACCCAGCGTTCCCAAGCGATCACCCACGTTACTAATAGCTGGGATTGCTTTGCGAAACTTCAATGATAAGACGAGTTTGTCGCAAACAAACGTGGAGCATACCGCATATTGCTATTTGTCCGACTTCTTATCTCCCTGCGATAGTTGTCCGTCCGAAGGTTGCAGGATCGATCCTGGTCAACAGAGGTGACTTTCTTCGGACGAGAGGACAGCATGAGAGGCCCATTCCTTCGGAAGGGAAGTAAAGCCACGACCGAGTAACTATCTTCATGATGAATAAAAGTAACGAAACCTAACCCATAAAGTCAGGAACAGAAAAAAAAAACTCGAGTAAAACTCTGAAAACCATGATACAAGCGAAAGTCCCGCTTTTTATGAAGTCTCCTCACTTAATGACCTGAAATATCCGCACTAGTTGAAGAAACTATTCGGAAACATGACACAACCATTGTAATTTTCAAGGTTGACCGAGTATCTATTTTAACATTTGCCACTCCCCTGAAATGACCTTAGGCCATGAGCTCTGGCGGGTTATGGAGGGTCAGAATTTAAAGTCCCAGTCCTGCCATTTGAGCGTCAATGACCTGATGACGTTCAGTTTCGCGGATTTAAAAACTTTCTTCTCTTGGGGAAAACTGTTTATTCTGGGAAATGTCAAATGTCTCGTGTTGCTACATAATTAAAAAGCATCAAGAAACTGGAAGTGCTGAAAATTAGACCGCTCGCACACAGCCACTAGCAGAGGCCACTAGTCGCTGTACAACGCCACCAGTGGCTGCCACAGGCGTCAGCAACGTGATCTCGTGCTTGCGGTAAAACGAAAAACGCCGCCACCGGCCACAAGTAGCGTGATGCAGCCACTGCCGCAGCTCGTGGTTCAGTAGCGCTACTGCAAACGCCGTGTCTGTGCCGAGCATATTTGATTTCAATTAGAAACTCAGTCCGCAACGTGTGGTCGCAACTAGTGGCCGCTGCAAGTGGCTGTGTGTGCGAGCGGCCTTAAGTCGGTTGAGGTGGGTCATGCAAGCTCACAGCAAGAGCAAATAGGGCGCGGCCACTGTTCGCTTGTTTCGCCGGTTTTCCGTTGCCCTTCTACCGCAGCGAAATTGTAATGCAGTCTACACAACACACTACGCTGTTAGGACGATTTTTTGTGTATTAGCAGCATCCAGTGTTTCCAAGTGCCACTCATGCTAGCAGTACCTGCTGAGGTTGCGCTTCTCGGAATATAAAAAGACGGCTTCAGTTTTCTTTGGAATATAGAAATAATGTTACACTATCACGTTGGGGATTGTAGGTGCAACGGATGGAGGAGAGGGGAAATTAGCAGTACCCAACGTTCACTACCAACCACCCATGTTGGTACTAACTTGAGTTTGCGTTGGTTAACTTCAGTGTTCTGATGAGAACTGGTGTGTCCAAAGCAAAAGTTTTTTTCTCGATGAGAAAGCAGGTGGCTTGGCATTGGGGGCAGGCAAGTGGGCACGAAGAGAAGGTGGGTTGGACTGCAGTGGAGCGCCAAAACCCGTTAAGGATGCCGCAGGCAGGATGAGGATATGACTACGACCTGGCGAGTAGTATAAACCATAGGCCTCTGGCCTATGATTGGCCCGCGGAATGATTGCATAAAAGTGTTGAGCTGCCGAGCAAATACTAGTCGCGTCAGTCAGATGTTGTTGTTAAGTCTCTGTGGACAATCCTGAAATTCATTTATGACATTACAACATTTACCATTTGTGTAATTTAAAAAAAAAAACACCATGAATCGGGTTGTGGCCCATAGGCCTTCGAAAAATTCCTAATCCGATCCGCCAGTCAAAAATGTTGGAGACCTATGGTACACCCAACTGGCCCCGCCTCGGTAGCGCACGAAAGAGAGTGTTCATCCATGTGAGCTCGTCGGAAGAAAAGTAAAACCGTGGTCCCGGTGTGGTTTACAATTTCATTTACACGTAAAAGAACCCGCTCTACTACGCAACAGGTAGATGTGGCAAAATTTCCAGGTTACAAGCTCGCCCCTCCTCCTCCCCCGGGGGTGTCGGTGAAGTGCCCCAACGAACAGTAGACCCACATTAAATAAGCATAGGGGTTTCGCCCATGTGCCCATTGAGAGTGAAAAAGACGGGGGCTACCAACTCTACCAGATGTAGGAAACCGGTTACACGTTGCTCTTGCTAAGAGTATATACCACCAACGTATTAAGGATTCAATTGTTAAAGTGTTGGAATGGTCGTGGTTTTGCAGGAGGTTCCTCCTTATACCCCTCTATCCGAACAAAACTGGACGCCGGTTCCAAACAGTGGAGGAAACCTTGACTTCAGGAGGGTGAAAGCATTTGAGCGAGATAATGTCGACTAGCACGTTTTACCTCTTCAGTGAACTTAACGATCAGCACGAAATGACCTGTATTTACCTCTCACCGCATTCATCTCATGGCAAACATTCCTGAAAGTTGGTGCAAAAATGGAGAGGAACCATAATCAGCAAAACACTTCACACTTTATCAAATATTATGTAGAGCACTTCTTGAAAAGTTCAAGAACAATTATAAGGATGGTTCAAGCAGTGCTCTTCAAAGAAACTGAAGATGAAATCACAACCCATTCAATTTCTATTATGATGACCTTGTGCAACGGCGTGGTGGTATGTACGGGTACGCGTTTCAGTCCAAAAAACGGAAGTACTAAACTCAAGTTATCAACCATACCATTGTTACGGGCCGGCAACAAGTCCTAAGACGCTCCACGTGGGACGTTTCCGGCATATGACCTACTGTACAGTATATCTGCAGCTACTTCCATCTCGGCGGCTCTGTGGCTCTAGTACTTCACTTCGTTAGGGTAGGGCAGCAATCGACCATGGCAGGGTATATGGCTTCTTACGAACAAGAGGGAAATCTCAATGTAGGCTACGCCTTATGCCAGATGGGAAAGAGCTGTAGCCCCGTGTAATGGACCCTTCTATGAACCCAGGCGACCGGCGGCAACCCCTTTTGGCAATCACTAATCCAGGAGTTAGGAGGGGCGAGTTGCGTTGGACACACCAGTTCTCGTCTGATCACTGAAGTTAAGCAACGCAAGCCCAGTTAGTACTGACATGGGTGGTCGCTCGGGAAAGCTGGTTACTGCTAATACCCAATAATCGTCGCATTAGTGTAGTGTCTGTG
Organism: Trigoniulus corallinus; assembly: GCA_013389805.1. Classification (NCBI taxonomy): domain Eukaryota; kingdom Metazoa; phylum Arthropoda; class Diplopoda; order Spirobolida; family Trigoniulidae; genus Trigoniulus; species Trigoniulus corallinus. The sequence goes on from JAAFCE010009109.1 coordinate 5,584,701, forward strand.
CAGTATATGCATTAGAACTATACAGTGGACGGGTCTCTAATGACCTTTTAGTTGACGGGACCTTAAACTCCAACAAACAACGTCCAGGAGTTAGAGAAAGTGGCGAGAAGACAAAGAGGAGTTGGCTGCGGAAATCATAGTACGTTCTGTAGGGAGCAACCGGGATAAAGGTGGGCGCCTGCAAAACGGGGGTTAGAGCCAGTTCACAGGCTCTAACGAGGTCGAGCCAGGTCAAAGAAACACCGAAATATAGCCAGGTCAAAGAAACACCGAAATATAGCCAGGTTACCACAAGTCGGGGATAGAACCAGGTCACCACAAGAAGGGTTGTTGTTTGTTGGTGTTTAAGGTCCCGTCCACTACAAGGTCATTAGAGACCCGTCCATTGCATAGTTATAATGCATAGACTACACTAATGCGACGATTATTGGGTATTAGCAGTACCCAGCTTTCCCAAGCGACCACCCATGTCAGTACTAACTGGGCTTGCGTTGCTTAACTTCAATGATCAGACGAGAACTGGTGTGTCCAACGAACTCGCCGCTCCCCCACAAGAAGGGGACAGAGCCAAGTCCCCACAACTTAACGGTAGAGAACGGCCAAAGGGGTCGAGACGGATGTGTTCAACGGGACACAGCACTCCGGACCTCACAGGTTCTACAACGCTACAGGCGAAGGGATGGGGCTAGGAAGGATGTGGTTTTCTGTTTCGTTGGTTGGTAATTTAGGGCCCTTCAAGTACAGTGGTCAACAGAGCCCCGTCCGCTGGGTAGTTTCAATGCAGTCTGCATTGTGGGATATTAGCAGCACCCAGTTTTCTCAAGCGGTCACCCACGTTAGTACTAGTTGCGGTTTGGTTGCTTAACTTCAGTGATCTGACGAGCACTGGTGTGTCCAATGGAATACAGCCGCCCTGAAGGTCATGACGCTAGTGACACAAACCGGTCATATATCGCGTAAATTCAATGTTTTTAACGTACGCCAACGTGTACAGCAACAACGCCTTAAGCATAGGATGGCGATAGTTGCACAGCGGCTTCCCAGTTACCGGAAGTCAAGAGATAAGGCACTCTTGCCATTGGAAGTAGTAAAAACAACAAATCCAAACTTGATTTTTCTCAAACGTTGGCATTTGAAGTCGAAATAACAACAGGAGGTCCAAACGACCGAAAATATATTAGCCATTTTAAAGTTTGCTGTAAAAGACGAGAGCAGAAAGGGAAACTAATAACTTGAACACCTTCTCGTTTTTAAAAAGCATAAAATTTCAACTTGAAATTATTTAAATAAAAATGCATCGTATGCGGAATATAAAATGAGGTTCCCCTCTTCTCCTTTTTTTTTTTTGTCAGCCATACAATGGCTGCTTGAGTGAATGCACTGGATGTTTCATTGGTAAATTTTTCATCCAAAAAGAGAGTAAACTTTTTATTTCACTTTTAGAGGGTGAAAGAGGGCGAGAGAGAGCGAACAGGAGGAAAACTGCCACGAACAGGACAAAACAGCTGGCTCCTGTTACACATGGAGTTAATCAAACAAAATTATACAAATCATTGACCCTTTCTGCTAACGTGAATAAGAGAACAGAGGGGGTAGGAAAAGCGAGGCAGAGACGAAAAAATACCTCAAAAAATGAACTTACCGGAAGTGCAACAAAACGTAACCTTTTGTCGACATCGAGCGACTTTCACTCTCAGTAACAAGAATAATAATAATGTTGGAAGAAAAAAATTAATCGCCTTTAACCCTACCGAACTTTAACCCTACCTTCACTTTGCGTGGCTCGAATATTTCTTCAAATTTCGAAGTGAAATAAATTCTTCAATACAATTTAGTCACTTCACTCCTTTCTTTTCACTCTTTGCCACAAAGCGGAAATGCAAACCCGTATAAAGGAGACTACTGCATGCTATTGTTAAAGGGTTAGGATGGATACTTTTTACAAAAATGGAAGGCGTGGATGGATTACAATTAGTTATTACATGCGGCCAAAATAAATAAACAGAACTACCGGATGTCGCTACTACCTCAGTAGCAAAGTAACTTCCAACCCTTTTCCCGCCTGTAGCAGGGGTCGGGTACCCGTCTTGGCTATCTGAATGAACACAAGGTCTACTGTTAGTTGGGGCAGTCCACTGACGCCTGGGGGCCAGTTCCTACACCTGGCAATTTTAGCTCATCTACCCGTTCCACTGTAGAGAGAGTTCTTTTACGTGCAAGTGCCATTGTACACCACACGGGACCTCGGTTTGATTTCTCATCCGAAAGAAGGCACACTCGGGGCATCTCTCTCGCCCGAGAGAAGCGACGCTAGAACTGCTGAGGCAGTTACACTACACCACCGCGGCGGGTCAACCAAAGTTGCAACCCCCTATGCTTATTTATCGCCGGCTTGCTCCTCGTTATGGCACTCCATGACGCCTGGAGAGAGAGCTCCTACACCTGGCAATTTTGCCTCATCTACCCTGCTGCTTAGTACAGAGGAGTTCTGTTACGCGAAAAATGCCATGGTACGCCACACAGAACCTCAGCTTTATATACTCGTAATCCGAAGAATGGTGCACTCGGGGGGTTTCTTTCTCGGCCGGGAAAACTAACCCACAGGCACAGTAATCGAGGACGCCAATGAGGTAGGTCGAGTTCCAAATGGAGTATGAAATTCCAAAATGTCGCAAGTTTGCTTAGAAAATGGACGTCCGACACTCCGTTCCTCCGTTCCAAAGGTGTTGCTGGGGTGCTGGTGGAGATCTGGGCATATGGGTCTAGCATGAAAAGATCTCGCTAGCAAGGTATCCGTCATAAAGGATTACATATTCATAAAGAGTCCCTTTGCATGCAGGTGTCGTAAGCTGAAGCCATCGGGTTGGGGAGTGTACTATGTAATGGACATTTTACTAATTACAAGTATAATTTACTCCACATAGAAAGGAGCAACCTCAGACTTCCCACTTTCCCGAAGTGATCCGTCTCGGTAGGCCTCAAAGGTCATTAGAGCCCCGTCCACTGCGTAGTTGTAAAGCAGTCTGCACAGACATTACGCTATTAGGACGATTTTTGGATGCTAGCAGTGCTTTGTGTTTCCAAGCAGTCATCCATGCTAGGGTTGCGTTGGTTAACTTAAATGATTATACGAGAACTGGTGTGTCCGACGCAACAGAACCGCTCAACGCAGTGGCAGGAGCGCGTCACCTTCGCCACCTGCGTCACCATGCGTCACATTGTGTCTTGCCTAATGGGAGGGCCACCGGGTCAAACAACACTGCGTGGGCACATCACTTCTCACCTAATCAAGCCTGAAGTGAAGCAACGCAACCCCAGACAGTACTAGCATGGTTGACCGTTTGGGAACACTGAGTACTGCTAATATCCAAAAATTGGCTTAACAACGAAGTGTCTGCAGAGATTCTGCATTAAAAATACGCAGTAGAAGGGGCTCTAATAACTATGATAGTTGAAGGGCCCTAAAACACCACCAAATCAATCAAAAGTAAGGCTCGTTAAAGAAGACAACAGAGTAAGGATTCTTAAAAATGAAAAAAAAAATTAGGAGTCCGGAGGGATGGGGACCGACGTGCCTACACGAGGAGGTCGAAAAGAACGCATGTTTCCTACAAGCCTAATGATAACGCTAACAAAGCGCATCAGACACGCAACATCTTCCAAGAGATATCCCTCCCCACAGTCGAAAGGGTACTACGCAGTTAACTACATGGTAGGTGGTTGTTTGTCGGTGGTCGTCAACCCACACCAGAGAGCACATCCAAAAAGAGAAAACTGAACACATGTCAGGTGAGAAGAAAGTCCAAAGCGTTCCTTCCATCAGCTAATCAGAGAGGCGGGCTCAATGTTACCAGTGCACGGACAAGAACCCTCGTCACATCAGTGAAATACCAGATGTAGAAACCTACCCCCCCCCCCCCAAAATTCGTAGAGAAAAATGTGGCCCAACAAATTGCGGCCACCAGCATTTTCCCCGAGTGCAGATGAAATCACAGCGAATTTCACTCTCGAGCCCGTAGTTACCTGTTGATGTGGACTGTATCCTTGGAGGGAAATGAAAAATCCATGTCACCTATGGGAGTTCCTAATTACTGGTTCACTACCTGACGATGTGGACTGCATCCAACAAGCGAAACGAGGCCAAGAACTCGATGTTTAAATTTCTAGGGATAGGCCGGGTGATCCATCCAACAGGTTGCTTCCTCTCAATCACTTTTGAGTCTTTCTATTCATCGCACTCCTCATTGTTACCCAAGTCTGCCATAGGCAGGAAAAGGAGTTCGCTCAACAAGTTCAATGTCCACACTGCATATCAGAGACCTTGAAGAAACCCCATAGATCTTACGTACTGTACTACTACAAAGGAGTTCACAATGGTGGACAAGGCAATTTATTAGCATCACTAAGGACAAGAGGGTCCTATCATTAGTGGGCGACCTTGGGGGCATAAAAAACATCAAACGTCAAATATTTCACCCGACCTTGAGGGTAACTTTGATCGCAATTGATTGCTGTTTAAATAACAGGATGGACGGTTGCCTAACAACTGGACTCGACGCTGCTGTGGGTATTAATAAGCGAATGATCACTAAGCAATTGAGGTCCTCCTCCCCAAATATTTATCTCATTGACAACGTCTGAAATACTTCGCTTCCAAATCATACCGATTGTTCAACAGTATTATATTAACTTCAAATAGCACGCTTCACCTCAGGGTGGGGTTCCTCGTTCATGTGTCCTACTAGGATGTCACACGAAACCCGGAAGCAATTTAGGCATGCGGTTCACATCAATGCTTCACATTAGAACTTCGTCATATCTAACTCGTTTATATTGAAACTTAAGCTCCGTTCCCACCATTAGAAATTTTGGCTTTATATAATTTCTGGATTTCGATATATCGAAGTATTTTTCATGGTCCCCCAGGGTTCGATATAACACGATTCTACTGTAAATCGCGCCGCGGGACCTTCCTTCCAGAATTACCTTTACAATTCTGCGCAGTGTTGCCAGATTGGGCTACTTTTTAAGTGTCCTTGCTACAAACAATTCAAATTGGGCGACAAGCTACTTTTTGGGCTACCTTTAATTGTCTGAGAGCTATAAATATTTAGAATACGCAACTTTGTTATCGTTATAAATAAAGGTGTAAAGCAATCATCATCATCATAATACCCCTATCTTGTCTGTGGTAGGATCGGGTCTATGCTTCCTTGCCCGCCACTCCCACCAATCTACCATCAGGTCCTCTACCATATCCTTAAAGACAAGCTGCTCTCATGTCTGCTTTGATCTCCCCCTGCCCCGTGGTTCCAACCACCCATATTCCTGTAATGGACCTAACGAGCTCCTCCTCCCCTCTTCTCATTACGTGTCCATACCACCTCAACTTACTCTCCTCATTTTTTCCTTGATGCCCCCCTCCGGCTACCTCTCATATACGTATCCATTCCTAATTCAATCATCTCTCGACATCCTACTCATGTACTGCAGTATTCTCATCTCGGCTACTTGCATTCTGTTTACGTGGCTCTTTCTCACTGCCCAACACTTTGATCCATAAAAACATAGCTGGCCTAACCACTGCCCTGCAAAACTTCCCTTTTACTTCACTGGGACCTTCCTATCACAGAACTCCACTTGTCTGTCTCCACTTCAACCATCCCCCATTGATTGTATGCGTAACTTTCGAATCTATCTCCCCATTGCTCTGGATCACTGATCCTACTTACTTCACTTCCTGCACCTTTGTCACCAGTTCCCCCAGAAGCTAACCCAACTAATCAGACCTAACCATATAAAATTAACATAACCTAAAACAAATAAAAGTAAAATTTAATCTGGGAAAGTAGCAAAAGGTTTTATTTTTATTTGGGCTACAAATACTTCAAATCCGCTACTTTTGGTGTACAGCAATGCTGCTTTTTAGTCTTCAGATCTGGCAACACTGATTCTGCGGCCCGAAAATCCCTTCGATCTGAATTGGGTGACCGGCGTTCGCATCCGAGGTTGGCACCAACAGTCTATATGTTAGGTGAGGCGCCTCAACAGCCCCTTTAAACAGCCCGTCGACTGATCTTTACTATTCCAATCCTTCCTGCAGTAATTAATTCAACCCTCCTCGGGCGAGAGAGAAGTCTGAAGTGAATCTTCCGGCAGACAGCCCAGACCACACGTGGTATCCGATGTAATCTGCATGAAAAAGCACCTTTCCTACCTGCAACGGGTAGATGAGGCAAATTTTCCAGGTGTAGCAGCTCAGTGGAGTGTCCCAACGAACAGTAGGTCAATGATAAACAAGTATAGGGTTGCAGCTAGTAGACCGCCAATGTGACCATTCGGAGGGATTAAGATGGATACCGGACCGTGCCATAGGTGGGAAAAGGGTTGGCCATCGAGCCACTGAGATGAAACATTTCCTTCTCCTATGAATGAAAAAACTACGAGCTCATGACAATCGCGTTCAATAGAACACCACAGACTACAATCAGCTATCCTCGGAAAATGACCAATTCCGGTGTGTCCAGTGGATCATCCAACGGCCTTAACGACTTAGAACTACTAGGTTTTTTCACCTCCTAACTGATAAAGCAAGGTCAGCTACAACTCACTCTTTTAAAAGCGAAAAATGTCGCAATGCCTGTTACGCGTAGTATGGAGGAATACTGGCTACTCCTAATAGCCAAAAATCGTCGCAACAGCGCAATGTCCGTGCATTAGGACTACGCAATGGACGGGACTTTAAATGGCCATTGCAGTTGAAGGGCCCTAAAACACGAACGAAACGTGAAAAGCATAATACAGAGATCGGCCACAAATTTGGAAAACGGATACCATAATATCATGCGACAGTAACTTAGACCCGGTGCACACATCCCATTATTACTCGTTCGGCATGGGGTACATTTCTTTCAATGGGGTAGTGTACACTTATCACCGGCCCCGCTGCGGCTCTACATATCGGAGTTGCGTCTGAAACTGCCAGCAGGTCCGTATCGAACCATAACGGCGCCGCACCCGCACATCCGATCGCGTAGTACCTTTTGGCCTATGGAGTGCAGCACACGTCCGTCTATACCGTAAGTGCGGTTTCTTAGTTTTGCAATGTGGTAGGCAAAATGGGCACGAATTCCGTAACAGTTGCCAAATGTCTACTGGTGACATTTCACCGCATGTGTGCATTGGATTGGTCCCTGCGGCACCCACAAGAGTAAAAATCGGGTTAAAGACTAGTACTGTACATCCGTATTTGAATACCAACGCGCAACTTACAAATAACTACAATAAGTGAAGAAAAAAGTTATTTTATTACAATAAAGCAACTGATAACGACTTCAAACAAAAAAGGAAGTTTACAAAACCTAAAATACTAAACGAGTTGGCCGGAAATTCGCCTGATGACTGACAAGTCTGCATGTCGCCTTGCAGCACTATAAAAACCTACTTTTGTCACAGTTCAGGGTCGATACTTAAAGATAAATTAAAAATTTTATAATAATGCATGACCGCAGGTTCAATACTGTACCACGTCAGTCGTTACGGCTTTAAATTCCAGGCATGCATACCTGAAATTTTCGTCTCCCCTTCGTCCGGATTGATTTTTTTTGCTGGTGTTTAAAGATGTTTCAATCACAATCGCCATTAGAGCCACGTCCTCTACGTCATTGTAATGAATGCAAAGTCTGTACAGACACTACTCTATTACGATTATTTGTGTTTTTGCAATACCAAGAGTTCCCGAGCCGCTATCCATGCAAGTACAAGATGGAGTTGTGGCCGTCAGGATCGAACCAGCGGTTATTTGGCGAGGAGCAAATCGCATTACCAACTGAGCCTGGCCATGGCAACTGACAACATGGTACCTACTTTTACGCCGTGGACCTAGCAGTTGCAATAGTGCGACGAGCTCCTAACCTGTGGAATTTTTCGAAGTATTCAGTACTTATCTCTGGAGGCTCACTTAGGTCTCCCCTTCGTCCGAAAGAAGTTATCTGAAGATCGAGCCTGCAACAACGAACGTGAAGCAAGTATCGTCTCCACTGAGACGGTTTATTCTTCCCTTACGGCCCTTAGTGGAAATGGTCCGATAGTGCTCGGCGTAGGAAGGAGGAGGAGACAGGCGAGGTGCTCGGTGATGATACGGTTTTCAACAGAAATTCGAGGGTAAATCCCACAGGGCAGAGGTCCGATTAACTACCTGGCATGAACAATGGTGGGGACCACAAGAATCGGCCCCGGGGCGAAGGAGGTAGCGTGTTGGATAACTGCGTCAAGGTGTTAAGCTCGATACTGGATGGCGTTGTTGTTGGTGTTTTTGGGCCCGTCGACGTCAATGGTCACTAGGGCCTAGAAAGACAGACACACCATGGTGGGGGTGTAAAGGGCCATCCCACCATGGTGACAACAAGGAATTCTGGATCGCAGTATGTTGGCTTCTTTCGGGCGAGAGGTTCCGAGTGCGCCTTTAGTCGGATGAGAAGTAATAACCGAGGTCCAACGTGTACCAGAACCCTCTCTACTATGCAATGGGTAGACGAGGACCTTGCAGTGCCGCAACGAACAGAAGATAGACGATAAAATAAGCTCATGGGTTGCACCTTTGGTCGGCAGCCGGCTGCTTAAAAACTACGGGGATGTCATGATTGATACAGTGAGCGACTTGGTGGGAGACACTAGAAAAAGATGAGTATCCTGAGGTGATTTGAGGGCATATTATGGATTGTTGTTGTTGTTTGTTGGAGTTTAAGGTCCCGTCAACTACGAGGTCATTAGAGACCCGTCCACTGTGCAGTTCTAATGCATATACTGCACAGACACTACACTAATGCGACGATTATTGGGTATTAGCAGTACCCAGCTTTCCTGAGCGACCACCCATGTCAGTACTAACTGGGCTTGCGTTGCTTAACTTCAGTGGTCAGACGAGAACTGGTGTGTCCAACGCAACTCGCCGCTCCCGCATATTATGGAGAAAAGAGAACAGGATTAGGTCCCCCTATCAAAGGTGCCGGTCATAAGATGAAGACTAGGTTGCAACGGCAGAACATGGCGCACTACGGGGTGGGTAGCTTCCCTCAAAACTCATCATACACTTTTTGAATAGAATCGAACCGCGGTACTACGAGTTGGGCGGCGAGAGGATTGAATCTGTCGCTTCACATTCAAGAGGCAACAACAACGGACCGTCCTCATCTTCCGAGGACCATTCATAATATTCTTTAAACGTCCAGTAGTTCCTAGGTTCTCACAAAGGGTTGCAGTTGGCAACAGTAGAGAACTTCACACAATATCAAGCATACCGTAGCATCATGTACCGATCAAAAAATGCTAACCCTAGCCGATAAACCCACATCGACAGCTCAAGATTCGAACTCATAACACATGTCCCAAAGATCCACGACTTTAGCGTAGCGTCTGGCCGTCGCTTTGCGTGTCGTACAAGGGGAGAAATTCAAGCACCAACAAAAACTTTTTTTTGTTTTAAAAGATTACGTTTTTTCTTTCCTACATTAATATCCGAAATTCACTTTAAAAACGGATGCTACAGACACTAAAATAAACACGCAATAGCCTTAATGACGAAATTAAAAGTCTTAAAAATGTATGGAACCTAGAAAAGCGAAAGGTATTAATGAGCTAACTATGGAATAATGAACCAACGTTTCAAATGGTGGGAAAAAACAAAATCCCATTAGCGTTATGAGGGAAATTAAAGAGCTAAATACATTCCGACGAAATAAAAAAACCATTTATAAGCAAAATAATATTTTAGTTAGTCATTATCTTTAGAAAAACCGTGTCTGGCAAAATGGAACTCTCGAGCGGAGGGGAGGGAGAAGATAAAGCGGCAAGAACAGCCGACGTTGACGCAACTTAGCCGCCGACAAGTCATACGTCAAAGAAGAACTATTATTTGTAGAAAATGAAATTATATTTAACAAACTACAAAAAGTGGGGTATTACAACCTAAACATGATAAATTGTTTTGAATAGTTTTGATATTTAAAATTTCTCAGCAGCCTTTTTTGCTCCACCTTTTTTACAATCACGTTTTCGGCAAGTCCGAAGTTCTATTTCGTAGTTCGAAAACTTCGGTTACAAGTGACGCGAAGAGGGGGTCTCACAAACGGATTTGTCTCTCAAATTTCACTACAGAAAGAGAGGAGGAATGGTGAAATCAAGATAGCAGTTGACGTTAACAAAAGTCAAAAGTCTCATAAAATTAAAATGCAGAGAGAGTGAGTGAAAACTGCTGCCAATACGACATTGTCTACCAGAGCGTGTCCCGACCCCTTCTTTCACTGATAAGCATTAGCTCTATCCGAAATGGTCCCAACATAACTCATTAACCCTCTGACAAAAAAAAAATAAGTAAAAAAACCAGTCTTACCGTTCAAAGAGAGAGAAGAACAACAAAAGAAAGTTACCAACGAAGAATAAATAAATAAAGTTGTCTTTAAGCATCCTTTCAGTACTCAACAAGATCGTACATAATCACAGAGGTAAGGTACTGCACACAACACAGATTTCCAAATCATTGAAAAGAAGTAAATCCGATATTTAGCAATAATATTCAATTGGCAGACACACACGTAATGCATGACACAAGTTTCAGAACTAATATTTCTAGAAACGAAGCATCAACATTTTAGATATAAACGAGTGATGATTCAACGTGACACTCCAAAATTCAATCTCAGACGACTACAACAACATCCACCCAGCAACACAACTTCATTTCAACTGACAAGTGAGTCAAGTAACTTCGCGCTTCCTACCATACTCCTCACCACGACTGTATTTAGCCGCGTTACAAAATAGTTCCGAGGAGGGGAAATGGCTACATGACGTCACATGTATCCAACACAGTGCAGAGAAAGGACTCGACGGTTGGTTTCATAAATGCCTAGAGCAATTGAACGTTTAAAACTCCTCTTTCTCTCTCTTCTCTAGTTTCACCATTTTTCAGGATAGAAAACTGTGATCCAAACTAAGCCGAAAACAAAAATAAATAAAGCACCTCGTAGTGGTTGGATCGAATTGTTTTATTAGGATGTTGAAGGGCGCAGTGTGCCATTAGTTTGCCAAGACTTGAGAAATATTTTAATGATAGCAAAATGACACCTAAATAAACACATTATTCCACCATGTCAAAGAGGTTATTGATCGATTTTTTTTTATCTTTTCAAACAACCAATTTTCGACACATACAAAATAAAAATTAAAACTTCCCCGCCGGTCCCCCCCCCTTCGCCCTGAAATGACGTGGTAAGTTGCCTAACACAGGACCCGCTTCCCTTTTGTTTGTCGTTCAACTGAAACCATGGACACATCAGTTCTCGTCTGATCACTGAAGTTAAACAACCTAACCCCAGTTAGTACTAACATGGGTAGCCGTTTGGGAGCACTGCGAAGTGCTAATAAGCAACTCCTAACCCCTTTCCTGCCTATAGCAGGGTCGTGTACCCATCTTGTCCCACTGATTGGACACAAAGGCGATATATTGGACAGTGTTTTTCCACAGCCGGTTGCCGACCAAAGCTGCAACTCCTATGCTTATTTATCGTCAGTCTACTGTTTGTTGAGGCATTCTGCCGAAGCCAGGGGGCGAGCTCCTACACCTGGAAATTTTGCCTCATCTACCTGTTGCATCATAGAGAGGGTTCTTTTACGTTCCAATGCCACCGTACACCACACAGGACCTCGGTTTTACTACTCTTCCAAAGGGACCTCTCTCTTCTCCCCAAAAGATGCCAACCCACCTCGGTCCAGTATCGAACCTAGAAGTACTAACGTAGTTACCGAGCGTGCTCCAACTGCGACACCGCAGTTGACGGGGCTCTAATGGCCATTGTAGTTGATGGGCAACAAATCAATCTACTGCAGCTAGCCTGTCGTTTGACACCCACCTATGGCACAGGTATTTATTTGGAACCGAAAATACCAAGAAGAACCTGTTGAGCACTGATTTTTAGCAGCCAGATGCCGATTTTTTTTTTCTCGTTGGCGTTGGCTGCGCAGCCCTAATGCACAGTCTGCAGATACAGATACGATTTGGGTTTTGGTAGTACCCAGTGTTTCCAAGCGGTCACCCAAGCTAGTACTATCTCGAGTTTGACGTCAGTGACCAGACAAGAACTGGTGCGTCCAACGCAATCAAGTTTAGCAATGGCGCCAGGCTTGGCAAGGTCCTAATCCTTGGGTTCTTTTGAAATTTTACTACGTGAAAAAATCTTCGGCTTTTGGGCGAGAGCGAGGTCTCACATGTGCATTTCGTCGGATGGGAAGAAAAACCGCGGTCCCGTGTGGTGCACGATGTGACTTGCGCGTAAAAGAACTCTATCTCGCTACGCAACGGGTAGATGAGGCCCTAGGGTGTGACAATCTCTGGCGCCGTATTAGACAATGGTTTATGGGGCACATTTAACACTACATTCCCTCCCAACAGTGAGGTGGTTTCTTTACGGCGAGGGGAGAGATAAAAGTGACATGCAGGGTTGACATCGAACACCACAAGTCGCGAATGGACACCAGATCTTTTCACAGCCGATTGCTGACCAAAGCTGCAACCCCTATGGTTATTTATCGTCTGTCTACTGTTCGCTGGGGCATTCCACCGACCCCAGGGCGGGCAAGATCCTTCACCTGGAAACTCTACCTCATCTACCCGTTTCATAGTAGACAGGGTGCTGCTAATACCCAAAATCGCTTTTCTTGTTTCGTTGGTGTTTTAGGGCCCTTCCACTACACCGTTAATAGAGCCCCATCCACTGCACAAACACTACACTGATGCGACGATTGGTGGGCATTAGTAGTATCCAGCTTCCCCAAGCGGCCACCCACGTTAGTATTAGCTAGGGTTGCGTTGTTTAACTGCAGTAATCTGACGAGAACTGGTGTGTCCTACAAAATAAGCCGCTCCCCCAAAATCGTCGTAACACTAGTGTGCGCAGACTCTGTATTAGAACTATGCAGTGGACGGGGCCTTAATAACTGTAGTAGTTGAAGGGCCCTGACACATCATTATCGTCATCATCATCATACCCTTATCACTCCTGCAACAGGGTGGGGTCTTAAGGTTCGAGCCCTCAATTCCCTCCTATCTTCCACCAGGTCCCATCAACCCCACACACTGCCATATTCTTACGGACAACCTGCTTGCACGTTTGCTTAAGTCTCCCCTTCTCCGGAGGCCCTAAAACACCAAAGGAATAAAAATAGCTAGTGGGCTATAACTGGATCCCACACCTTACCAAAGGCGGGAAAAGGGCTCGTGATGATAACTATGATATGCGAATATTAATTTTTTGGTGTGTGTGAGTTGGAACAATTTCCACCAAAAAAAAAAATGCGGTACAAATTGCAGTATGTAGTTTGGCAGCCATGTTATTAATTATTGCTTGTAACAACAACAAAAAACTACTAATTTTGAATGCCGAGTAAATTATCAGATAAAACAAAAACAGTGGGAGTCACTAATGTTTTTGTAAGGAGAATATTAACATGTGAAATCACGTGATTTCATGCACTTAAAACTGTTGATTACGACCTAAACAGTGAATTCCGTTGAAATGCAATCGATTAGAAAACCTAACATGACAATTTCAATGTTTTTCATGCCCTATAAAGGCTGATGTACGATGGCTGCGGATTTGCCGGGTGACTCATAAAATCCCGACGGGAGCCAGCGATTATAAATTACCTGTTGATGGCTTTATTAGGGAACACAGCCGAAAGACTAAGTGCGAAAACTCGTTAACTTTATAAAGCCGACCAACTTACAAGAAAGATTAAACGAGACTATCAATTTAATGTTGATTTGTGCCCGTTCGGTAAGAGAACTGGTTGAACTTATATCTCCAACTCAAAAAAGAAACAGCAACTAACCCTTTTCACTCCTATGCCAGGATAGGGCCAGGAGAGTGGCTTATTGCGTCTCTCCTACACCTGGAAATGTAGCCGAAATTCGCGTATATTTTACTCAATGCTGTAAGGGTCCTTTAAAGTGCTGGTGACGACGGGGCCGCGGTTTTACTATCATTTCAAAGGAAAGCGTCTACTCACTAGGAGAAACCTTTGAAACGTTTCTGTTCAAAAGTGGATTTAGCACCTTCATAATCATTTTTAACCCTTTTGTTACTACCCGGGTACACATGTACCCATTTTCGACTTTGCATTGATGCCAAAAAATTTCTTTGAGGAGGATCATTTTGTCCAACCAGATCCCCATTATTTGGGAAGTTTCAGAGTGAATTTGTGTATTTATGTTTGTTTTTAACAAAAGAATATTAATTGATATGACATTTAACTGATATACCCCTCTTGTTACTACCCGGGTACACGTGTACCCATAGGAATATTACAGATGGTACAAATTCATTAAATGGATGGAACAAGATAATGAGGATTTAATTGTAGCAGTTTATTGTATCCTTAAAAATATGTCAAAGGATGTCATGTTACTTCAAATTGTGGACAATTTTTAAAAACTGAGAATGTCAAAGAATGTTCATTGCCAAAATAGGTTTCTGATATTTTACACCTGACTTTCAAGTCACTCTTCTCTATTTATTAGTTGCTGCATGATGAACCAACAATTACTATATGTCCATGTATATCACGTTGACAGGGCTGGATCCAGAGGCGGATCAGGGGGAGCACTTCAAAAAAGTGTGCCCCAACTATATTCAAATATTTAAGATCCGTTAGTATAAATCCATCTAGCAATTATAATAGGTCTTCCACTGCCCCTTTGACAATGTCCCAAGGGTAGACCCATAGGGGGAGCAATGCAGCAATTGCTCCACCTCAGTGCCTCAATGGGGCACAACTGATTGTGCATTTTTGCATTGTTATCATCATTTCTATATTACCAGCCCAGCAGTTGCAGTCCAATCTGTAGTTTGCTAAACCACTGAAGATAGGACATTATCTAAGGGACAGGAGAGGACCTATTGGAATTGCTAGCTAGATTTATAATAAAAGGATTCTGAATATTTAAAAATATTTGGGACACACATTTTTTGATATGCTACCTCCCCCTCCCCCTGATCCACCACTGCTGAATGTCTTCAGTGGTTTAGCCAACTGAAGATAGGACTGGCAGTATACTGTAGATGTGGGAATAGTAAACGCTAAAATACCTCATCCGTTGCAAAGTTGAATTAGTTGAAATATGTGTCGCATTCAGGTACTGAGGGGAGGGGGAGCAATTGCTGCATTGATCCCCTATGGATCCACTCCTGCACGTTGAGCAGTAGTAATAGTAGTTGCTGGTGTAGTCAATGCAGAAATGGATGCAGTTTGTATGCAAGAGGTTGACTGCATTAGCATGCTCGCAATTCGCAATTTTGCCAAATTACCAATGTGGCCTTCACAGATGAAAAGCTACCCCTGAGGGTACCTGTAGCTCATCCTGATATTGCTGCTGGCTCCTCCCCACCCCCTCTTCAATAAATAAAGCAATAGATGTCGCCACTAATGCATCCTCAGGGTCAGAGTAATGCCATTTTGCAATGGGGTACACATGTACCCGGGTAGTAACTTGTGTGGAAAATTTTGGGTAGTAACACAAGGGTTAAACCGTTATGCCGTCTATGATAATGCTTGGGGACACGTTTGTCTCGATGTTTAGTTATTCTCAGCCAATTTTGACTTCCATGGGTACTTTTCCTTCAAAAACAACAAGTAGCGATCCTCCTAAAACCGGTTCCTTAATGTGCAGGCTCTCTTATGTGCTCTTACTCAGTACCTGGAACCACATTCCATGCAGGAAAGGTTCTTGTACATGAAGATGACATTGTAGGCACCACACGTGGCCACGGTTTTACATTCCCATGCAGCGTAAGGTGTAGACTCTGTATTAGAACTACGGCTCTAAAGACCACTGTATTTGAAGGGCCCTAAAACCCTAACAAAACAAAGAAAACTTATTCTGTCTCCTTAGCCAGAAAGGTGCTAAACACATGGGCCCCGCTCGACATAAGAAGAGCGCCTTATTGCGTTGGGCACACCAGTTCTCGTCTGATCACTGAAGTTAAGCAAAGCAACCCCAGCTAGTACTAAAATAGGTGGTCCCTTGTGAAAACTGGGTACCGCTAATACCCAAAATCATCGCATTAGTGTAGCGTCTGTGCAGTATCTGCATTATAACTACACAGAGGACGGTGCTCTAAAGATCTCGTGGTTAAAGAGCTCTAAAACACCAACAAAACAAACCAAAAGAAATCGACGTCAGAAGTAGTCGTCAGCCCACCAAACAGAGGGTTAAAAACACTTTTGAAATGAAACCAGAAATATAAGCTCTGACACTATCTTGAGTTGCAATTGCCGAATAAAATACGATGGCCGAATGAAAGACTCGTATTTTCTTGCACACAGGAGATGTTTGGATCGTTGCTTTTGTAAGACGAAATCTTTGTGGGACAATGGTGTACCTTGTTCTCATGAACACAAAGGAATGCGTCGATAACTAATTATTCTGCAAAATCAACTCTATTTTTCATGGCGAACGACGACGAACAAACAAGCTGCATGAAAGCAAAGGATCTCCTTCAATGTTGGAAGAGACTCTATTCAAGCGGTCATTTCAGAAACTTACTCTACTCGCTCAAAAGGGCATCAGTCAAAAATGACTGGACACACTGAGTTCCACAACTGTCCAACATTCAGCCCCTCCACTCCAAAGTCAGATAAAGAGTATTTTTCATATTGAACCTTCAAAAAAATATTCAATGGTTCCTCTCTCTTCTTAACTACTAAATTTCTCCTCAACTCCTTTTGATTTCTCCTTCCTTTACCCTCCCTTTATCTCCCTCTCTCAGTCCCCCTTCCGCACCCCTCCCTAACTACCATCTCACCTCCAATGGTGCATTATTTTCATCGCAGATTATTGGCCTTCACAAAAGAATCCTTTTCAGCCATCTTGGCCTTTTTATACCCTTCCAGAGTTGCTCAGCTAGACGTCTTTCACATCTCCCTCTGGTCTTTTTGGAAGTCTCACGGCCTGTACCTCCTTTTACCGTTGTTCCCCATCCTCTGTTTTCTTGTTTTTTTTTATGGTTTCAACCTCCCACTGTCCTGCCCTGCACTCCTCCCCCCAACTTTCCCTTAAGCTATGGATGACCAATGGAGGGAAGACAGGACAGGGAAGGGAGAAGATGCAAGATACATGTAAAGAGAAGGAAGAGAGAGAGAGAGCTAGGGCTCCACCTTTCTCACTACAGATATTTTGGCAACTGCAGCTGTCTGTCTCTAAAAATTTTTTTGTTTCCTATTTTTTTGTAGTTGAAAATTTTCAAAAGAGAAACAAAAAAAGACAACAACAATAAAAAATGGCCACTAACTTTTCAACTGTTTGTGTTGTGTTTTCATTGAGTTCAAATACTCAACATGTTTCACTAACCCCTTTAGTTCAAAGATGGTTGTTACTCATCCCCCGGGTCATTTTCTCCTGCACTAGGAAAAAAAGGAGAGTTGATATGTGCCATTACATTGTTTTTCTTGGTGGGTCATCAAGTTAGCCACAAGAAACTTCTGGTTTTTCATTACTAATTTCACCTACTTGATAGTAAGTACTAGTTAACTTAAAAGGAGTTTTGGCAAAACAAGAAAATGAGGGTCCAAAATGGTGACCTCCTTCTGTTTTCTTACTCTTCCTCCCTTCCCCTTTCTGAAGGACGTGAAGATCATTTTGATCATTGCAATGAAATTTTTCAAATGATAAGAAGACGTTTTTCTACAGAATTATTTGCAGGGGTAAAGAGAAAGGGGGAATAGAAAGAAAATGAGTTATTTTCGGAGATATAATCCGGGAAATTTCGCCGAAATTCAACCTAGGCGGTACTGAAATTTAACCATAATACAAACTAATTTATTGACAATTATTAACGAAATTGTTCAATAAATTTCAGATTTAAACAATAATATCACGACGTTTTTGAAAGCTACACCCCCATCCCCCTACTTCAGACTCATTTCTTCACCCCCAACCAGCGACATATCCATTTTAAAAAACCAGCCCTCTTTTATAAACAAAATCAGAAGAGAGAAAAAACAGGATTCCTGCTTCTTCGTGTCATAACAGACCAATTATCGTCATTCGTCCATCAACGATAACCACGCAACACCGCCTTCAATAACACGGTTTATACGCAAATTACACGGTGGTACGTATAACTTTTGGTCCGCCTTTAATAAGTGGTTTCTGGACCGGCTTTCTAGTAGAGCAAATCTGCACTGCAGATTCCGTCTATGACCGGGTCGAACACCAATGGGTGTCATTCGAAACTGGATGACACGGTGTGATGGTTTACTTTTGTTGGTGTTTTAGGGCTCTTTACCTTAAGTGGTCTTTAGAGCCCCGTCCACTGCGTAGTTCCAATGCAGAGTCTGGACAGATACTGCGCTGTTACCACGATTTGGGTATTAGCAGTACCCAGTGTTCCCAGAAGGCTCGAGTACTATCTGGGATTGCGTTGCTTAACTTCAGTGATCAGACGAGAACTGGTGTGTTCAATGCAATACAGCCGCTTTACGGACTGATGGCAGCAGCTTAAGATGCGCTTAGGTCCCGCCTCAGTGGTTCAGGGTTCGACATGGACTAGATTCCTCCGAGAGACACAGAGAGTCCCTGGGTGTTGCTCCTTCTATAGGAAGGGAAGCAAAGCCGTCGCCTCCTGTGATGCGTACGAGGTCAATTGCAGGTAAAAGAACCCTGTCTGACAAAACTTCCCAGGTTAGGAGATCGAGGTTCCGTGTAGCCTTTTCCGAGCAACTCCTAAGCCTTTTCCCACCTATGGCGGGGTCGGCTGCCCATCATGTCCCGCTGAATGGGCATCAGGTTGATAAATTGGACAGCGTTTTTCCGCAGCCGGTTGTCGATCAACGCTGCAACCCCTATGAACGGTGAACCGTTCGTTGAAGCACTCCACCCACGCCAGGGGCGAACTCCTAGACCTGGGAAGTTTGTCTTATCTACTCGTTGCATAGTAGAGAGGGTTCTTTTGTGTGAAAATACCATCGTACACCACACGGGACCTCTGCTTTACTTGTCATCCGATAGAAGGCGCACTCTAGGACTCTCTCGCCTGAAAGAAGCCAACCTACCTTGGTCCAGTATCGAACCTAAACTACTGCTGCAGTTTACGAGCGTTCTACCCATTATGCCACCGGGGTGTGTCCTCTAACTGTTGAGATGAATTGAGTTGAATTTAAGAGTTTTGTAGGTGTATCTAAAAAATGGTTCCTTAAGAACAGATGTATTACCAATCATAGTGCAAGTTGTTAGTTAAATGATTAATTAGAGGGCTTCGCTCAAAATTAGTGTCAACCATTTTGAAGACAATGTTTTTTCTTTGTTTCAGTCAAGTAAAAAGAGAAATGAACCACCATATCGTGAGTTGCCGAAAACAACGACGTTACAACAACGTAGTACGTAAGTTGAACTAGCCCTCTGACATTCTGTCAAAAAGTTGAAATTCAAGCTTCTCACAAACAAAGCAAATGCATTCGACATATTTCTTTTTTTTTTCTCCAAGCAAACATTTCTTCCAGTAAATGATAATGTAAAAAAAACCAACTAAAATAAATGCTACGTTCTTTATAATTCATTCAACTAAAGTTCATTAATTATGGACACAGTGCTAATGACATAAGACTAGAAGTAGTTGTTTCGAAACTGTTCAAGGACTTTGAAACATCTTACCACCCACGAACATCTGCAGTGACATGCGAACAGACAGTGGCAAATGTGACCAAAATATATGGGGGACATCAACGAAGAAACTACGCGAATAACAACACAGATATCCAAACAAGGACTTGCTAATTGAATTAATGTTGGAATTCGCAAAGCCAGCAACAGTCTGGCATTATGCAAATAAATTTTGAACATTTTCCGCAACATTCAAAATGCAGTCAGCAATTTCAAGGGCCGGTTTACAAGCTTTTATTTCCAAGTGCCATGACAGGCAGTTTTTGTCTATCGCAGTGGCTCAGGGGCTAGACCTGCCTCGGTGGCTTGTTTTGTTGGGGTTTTAGGGCCCTTCACCTACAACGTCGATGGGAACTGTTAACGTCCATGGAGGAAAAAGTGCTCCAAGGAAGAAAAGTAATACCGTCCTAAAGTTCGTCCGAGTGTTCTACGTTCTAGGTCAGTGGTCGGCAAACTGCAGCACTTTCGCCCCTTGAATGCGGCTCTCCCACAAATGACTGTTGGTGCACAGGCATGCACAGCAGTGTCATTCGGGGGACGGAAGAAGTGGCACAGGCGGTAGGTGGCGCTGTGGAGGCACAGTTGACTAAGGCCGCTCGCACACACAACCACTTGCAGGAGCCACTAATGGTGACCACTAATCGCTGTACACGGCCACCAGTGGCTGCCACAGGCGGCAGCAACGCGATCTCGTGCTTGCGGTAATAGGAAAAACACCACCACCAGCCACAAATAGCGAGATACGACCACTGCCACAGCTTGTGGGTCAGTAGCGCTGATGCAAACGACGCGTCTGCGCCTATTAAGTTTCAATTGGAAACACAGCCCGCAGCGTGTGGTCGCCACTAGTGGCCGCTGCAAGTGGTTGTGTGTGCAAGCAGCCTAAGGCCCTTCGTCTGCTGTCGCAACGCAACTGCAACCTAACTCCAGCTCAACTGAAATGTAATGCAACTAAAATTAACTGCAATGACACTTTCGTCCAATGAAACTGACATGCTCAGTTGCGACGCAATTCGTTTCCAAACAGTTGCCTTTACATTGGGTTGCAGGTTCATTGGTGGGAGAAGTCCATATCGTTAACATGAGTCAGACTAACATGCGACTAAAAAGGAACTAAAATTCGATTATTTTTCAGTCGAGTTGCAGTTCCGTTGCGGCAGTGGACGAAGGGCCTTACGCAGTGGCGTCACTAGGGCGTGCGGGGCGGCCTTTTTTTTTCGGGAGAATGGGGGTGTCACCAACCCTAGCGACGCCTCTGGCCTTATGTACGATTTGAGTGAGTCATTCAGTCAGCAGTCTCATTGTGTAAAGTGGTCAGTGCTTGACGCGCCCACAAATCACACGTTGGTGATAAAAGTATTTTCTTGAAAATTTATCAATGAATAAGATTACTATTAAGTTAATAAATGGTGTTACTACCTAGATAGTTTAAGTTTAAGAAATTCGCTCCTCAATAGCAATCATCAATCACTGTATTGTTGATATTTGGCTCTTTTGACTGATGAGTTTACCGACCACTGTTCTAGGTTTATATTATTGGCGTTTTCGGGCCCTTCAACTACAGTGGTCATTAGACCCCCATCCGCTGCGTAGTTCTAAATGCAGAGTCCGCACAACACTACGCTGTTACAACGATTTTGGGTATTAACAATTCTCAAGTGCTCCAAAGCGGTTGGGAGCAGCTTATGACGTTGGACACACCAGTTCTCGTCTGACAACTGAAGTTAAGCAACGCAACCCCAGGGGAACCCCGCTTAGAGTCACTGGATACTGCTAGTATCCAAAAATCGTCATAATAGTGTAGTGTCTATGCAGTCTCGGCATCAGAACTACACTGTGGACAAGGATCTAATAACCTCGTCGTTGAAGGGCCCTAAAATACCAACTAACCAAACCCAAGCGTCACCCCCGTTGCTTAACTTCAGTGATGAGACGAGAGCTAGTGTGTCCAACGCCATACAACCGCCCATACATATAACCCAGACTCCCTACTATCCATGGCAGTACTATCTGGGGTTGATAGAACTTCCCATAATGCGGTGGACACACCAGTTTGCGGCTGATCACTGAAGGTCAGAAAAGCAACCCCAGCTGCTACTAGCATGGACTACCTTTTGGGAACACGAGGCACTGCTAATCCCCAAAAATCGAACAGCGTAGTGCCTGCACAGACTCTGCATTAGATCTAGGCAGTGGACGGGGCTCTAATTACCACTGTATTTGAAGGGCCTAAAACGACAACGAAACAAACGCCACATTAGGCCGGATAGTCAAGTGTCTGCAATAGTTCCACAATTCCCCACGTATGGAAATAATAATAATGTAACTGCCAACCGTACGGAGAGCCGGAGAGCAGCTTCTTGCCCTGGACACACCAGTTCTCGTCTGATCACTGAAGTTAACCAACGCACCCCCAGCTAGTACTAACATACAGTAGGTAGCCGCTTGGGAAAACTGGGCAGTGATAATACCCAAAAATCATCGCATTAGTGTAGTGTCTGTGCAGTCTCTGCATTAAAACTCCGCCGTGGACGGGGTTCTAATGAACTTGCAGTTGTAGGGCACTAAATACCAACAAAACAAACAATTGGAGAGCCGATCGCACTACTACAAGGTCAGCAGGTAAGTTGGGGACTGAGACAATGAACTTGTAGAATTATTTACTATCATATGGTTCTCAGTGGTACTACCATTTTTTGACATATTTTTTTTTTGGGGGGGGGGGGGGGGGGAAGCTACTTACATGTCCTTAATCAAAGACTAGTTCTAAATTAGAATTCCACATCTTTAGAACAAAGACGAGACATAAAAAAACAATAAACTAACAGGACATTCTAGTCTAAGAATGATTAATTGCAGTACATACCAAGAATGAATAAGATTTTTGGCGGATGGGAGGGGGAAAGGGTAGCCTAATGGCTTAAATAGCTACATAACAGTATGACAAGCAGCAATGGCTTGCCTTCCAAAACCATTTTTCTGATAACGGTGTCGTTAGCATTAATAATGATCTCATTAGAGTTTTCTTGAAGGCAACCATTTCCCCAGTCGAAGCCACCCTAGTGGTTGTCCATACTTGTAACCGCCCAATTTATGAAACCATTTGGTAACATCTCTACAGGGTGCAACCTTGGATTAAAAAACAGTGTTGCTAATCTTGTCTAATCCCAATTTGAAGGTCAAGAACAAGCTGACCAATGACTAGACATCTTAGCTTGAACAAATGAAATACAAAAAAGAGAGCGAGATCTCTTAAAACTAATGGATGGAAAATGTCGGCTTTACAAGATGGAATTAACCCCCGGGCCCCCCCTAGCGATCACGATATCAAAAACGACCTTCTAAGAACCTCTAATTTATTACACTATCAATTGATAACACCCAACTCACCAGTAAACCCTCCATAAAGGACTATTCAGGCGTGAACCGTTATCGACATTTATCAAACGCTTTACAAAAATCCACTTTTTACAAAGTACAGTTTGTTTTCATGGTTTTGCACCTTGAAGCAGTAAAGTTGTATCTTCATTAACACTTACAGTTTATATGGCAGACACCAGTCAGGATTAAGTATAAAGTGAGTACATGATTACAGGTTCCATTCCGGCTGAGGTTGACAACCTCTTTCAAAGACCTTCTGACAGAGTGAAACTAAATGCTCTACACAAAGAAATGAAGCTCCTAACCATTTTCCTGCCAATGGCAGGGCCAGATATTCTCTTTGATTCTACTGGGACATATGGGCGATCTGTTGGACGGTGTTTTACGCAGCCGGTTACCGACTAAATGCTGCAACCCCCTATGCTTATTTATCGTCGGCCTCTTTTCCTTCATTGGAATACTTTTCCTCCACTAACGGTCACGGGGATAGTGCCTACAACTGGAAATTTTGTCGATCTACACGCTGCATGCAGAATGGGTTGCTAGTTCAGGTAACACCATACACACTACGGAACTACGGCTTTACTTCCCATCTGACGAAAGCCCACCGCGATCCATTGTGGAACCTGGGTCCACTGAAGAAGTAGTCGAGATCGCAGATATCGACAGGATTTCTAGACTTAGAAAAACAGCCGGTAATTTCTGTCACTAAGAAGTTAGACCAACGTTAAAATAAGTATGGGTAAACAGCGCCGAGTTGGGACCTAGGAAACGGGAAACTACCGTTAAAGAATCGTTGGTGTTTTAGGGCTCCTCAACTACACCGGTCACTACAGCCCCGTCCACTGCATAGTCCTAATGCAGAGTCTGCGCAAACACTACGGTGTTACGACGACTTTGGATGTTAGCAGTACCCATTGTTCCCAAAAGGTTAGACATGAACTACTACCGTTCAAGTAGTTCCCCTGCGTAATCTGACACTGACGAGAAAAATGCGCTGTCGGTGCTTCCCTATACGGAGAAAAAGAGGGGAATTTAAAATGATTATGCTTCCAGAGTGTTGCCAAACATGTTTGCGGCAGAAAATTGTTTTTCGCAGTGTCACTATCATCAACATATCATGGAAGCGGTTTATTGCGTTAGACACACCACTGCTCGTCTGATCACTGAAGTTAACCAACGCAACTCCAGCTAGTAGTGACATGGGGGCAAGCTTGGGAAAACTGGTTACCGTTAATTCACAAAAAGATCGTCGCACTAGTGTAGCGTCTGTGCAGTTTCGGTTTGTTGGTGTTTTAGGGTCCTTCAACTACAAGGTCATTAGAGCTCCAGCCACTGCGTAGTCCTAATGGAGAGACTGCACATTTCCTTTGTTTGTTTTTTGGTGTTTTAGGGCCCTACAACTACAAGGTCATTAGAGCCCCGTCCACTGTGTAGTTCTGATGCAGGGAATGTACAGACACAACACTAAATGCCATGATTTTGGGATACTAGCGGTACCCAGTTCTCCCAAGCGGCCACCCATGCCAGTACTAACTGGGATTGCGTTGCTTTACTTCAGTGAACTTCAGGAATCAGACGAGAACTGGTGTATTAAACACAATAATCGACAAAATCAGCGAAACAGTGTAGTGTCTGCGCAGACTGTGCATTAGAACGCAGTGGGCGGGGTTCTAATGAACTTGTAGTTGAAGGGCCCTAAAACACTAACGAACAATCACCATCTCAATTTACGGACACTTATCCCGAATATGGAAGGGTGTTGTAGGTTAGTTAGGCCTCTCTCCCATGTGGTCTATGTTACACAGCGGTTCCGTCTATCAGGGGTCCGGTCCCCAAGGCAGATCTGGATCGCCAGTAAGCAATATTCGACCGCGGCTTCGAAATGGTATGTGCCCGAAATTATAATAGTTCAATAGTTGAGTTTAACCCGGTGTCAGTACGGTTCGATATTTTTGGCATCGCCCAGTATTCGAGTGTTAGAGTGACTTTTCTATTACCGTCTCATCTTTTGCAGAATGTAGGACCTACTATCGAGGTGGCTTGGCTTCCTTCGGGGGCCTTTCCCGCCTTCCTTCGTGCAGAGTGTAGATCGGCAAAATTCAAACGCATAGGTGCTAGCCCACTGGCATCGGTGAAGGGTCCTAGCGAACAGTAGACAGAGGTCGGCAGCCGGTTGCATAAAAATATCATCCAACAGATTACCCACGTGTTTTAATGGGCAGCTGAGTCTGCCATAAGCAGGAAGAGTTTTGGAAAATTAAGACGAATGTAACCTATCACTACCTCACAGAATGCTTTTTACAAACGACCAAAAAAGCTTGTTGGCCCCTGTTGTAATCCTTCTGTCTCCTGCTTCTTTGTCGCCCATCTGCTTGATTAAAACTTAAAGATCAAGCTCCGCACCAAACATCATTCCCAAGCGACAAGAATTTAAAAATAAACTGCTAACAGAGGTCAATGAAGTTCATTCAGATTAATGTTACTTTAATCGATTTTTGGCAAATGTCGTCATCACGCTCATAAAAAAAAAACAACGTCCGGAATTTAGTAGACTGTCTGATTGTTCCGGGCAATTAATCAATAGACATTAACGCGTCGTTAAAGTACCCTAAGTGGCATGAAATGCCAAACTTCAGCATAACACCTGATAAAATTTTATGATAGGTAGGCAGGAGTTAACCCGAATTTATAGTGCAGGAGGTAGGCCTGCTCGATTACCGCGTCACTGGTTCTAAGTTCCAAACTGGATCGGGATGGGTTGGCTTATTTAGGGAGCGAGAGAGGCTCCGAGTGCACTTTCCTTCGGATGACAAGTAAAACCCTGGTCCCGTGCGGTGCAAGTTGTTTCGCTGGTGTTTTACGGCCTTTCAACTATAAAGTGATTACAGCTTCGTCCACTGCATAGTTCAAATGCAGAGTCTGCACAGACACTACGCTGTTACAACGATTTTTGGCTATCTGCAGTAACCATTTCCAAGAGGTTCGTGTACCCTGGCATTAGCACGTGACACAGCACGATCTACTATGCAATGGGTAGCAAAGCAACTCCTAACCACTTTCCTCCCCATTTCAGCCTTTGAAGTCGATGGGCCCTAAAACACAAACAAACAAACATTCCCATTTCAGGGTCAGATACTCACTTTGGCCCTACTCTGACAAATAGGCGATCTGTTGGACGATATTTTTCTTTAGCCGGCTGCCAACCAAAATGATGAGGCAAAATGCCCAGATGTAGGAGCTCGATGGAGTGCCCCAACGAACAGTAGGTCAACGATAAATACGCATTGAGTTGCAGATTTGTTGGCAGCCGGGTCAGGAAAAATACCATCCCATATACCAGGGGTGGCCAACTTTTGTGCACATAAGATCGACTTTTTATGTTAAAAATGTTCCGCGATCGACTTTTTATCTCAAAAATATGTCGCAATCGACTTGTTTGTCATAGGCGTAGGCTAAGTGCGGAGGGGGAAGTCGATACTGTACCCCCCTCGGTCCAGTATCAAACCCAGAACCACTGACCCAGTTACTGAGCGTGCTACCCACTATGCCACCGAAGCGAGTCTTAAGTCAACACATCATAAGCGATCGACCAAAATTGGCGTTGCGATCGATTTGTTGGCCTCCCGTGTGTCCATTCAGAGGGACAAGATGGGTACCCGACCCTGCCATAGGTAGAAAAAGGGTTAATAGTGGCTTGTTGCTTGTTTGATTTTGTTTCTCGTTTCATTAGTGTTTTAGGACCCTTCAACTACCACGGTTATTAGAGCCCCGTCCATTGCGTAGTTCTAATGCAGATTCTGCACAGACACTAGGCCATTACGATGATTTCGGGTATTAGCAGAACCCAATGTTTCCAAGCGGTCACCCATGCTAGTACTAGCTGGGATTGCGTTGCTTAACTCCAGTGAACAGAAGAAGTGTGTTGTAAGTTTGTTGTAAGGGTTCTTTTACGTACAGCTTACATGGTACACACTATACGAGACCACCGCTCAACGGTCCCCTGCTCTATCGAAGCAGATCGGTATGGTCAAGTGGATGGGGAATCAAATATGCCACATTGGCCTTTCATTTAATCCTGCGATAAACGAAAAAAACCAGTTTTTAAACTGGTCAATGTGACGTCATTAGCGGTACTCATTAACTCTTAAAAAATTAGTCATTAATATCCTGAACCTGAAAGCCAAAAACCAGTCATCTCAATCGTCTACCCAAAATGCTTCAAGATGACATACAGTAACAGCAATAAAAACAACCGTTTAGGGGGCAGTTAAAATAGAAACTAACAAATGAGCCTGGGGTCCTCATTACTAACGTCTCCCTCTCTCACTCCGAAATCAGAAATAAAAAGTGACTCTTGTTTAACCCCCTGGCAATTTTAAGCAGCTATTTAGTAGCCAATCAGTATTTGATTCCCTATTACGTCTTTTAGTAGTCCAATATACCTACTTCACCCATTCTCAATGGATATTTAGGTATTTGGGAGAATCCGTCATCCTTGAAGGCTGGATTACCCGAATTCCGATGACATTTGATTGCAGCAGAACACGAACAAAGACGTTAGTCACACCGTTGAACCAAATCGTTCTTGCAACCTCAGGAAACTCAAAAATTGAAACAGGCCACTCTTCTGGTGTGAACAAGCAAGTACTAACCCTCGGGTGCCTCGTCTGATCACTAAAATTAAGAAACGCACCCCCTGATAATGCTAGCATAAGTGACCGCTTGGAAACACTGATTACTGGTAATAGTCGAAAAATGTAACAGCGTAGTGTCTGTAGCACAGACACTACGCTAGTAGTAGACACTAAGCAGTGGACGGGGCTCTAATGGCCGTTGTTGTGCAAAGGCCCTAAATTGCCAGCGTAGGGCTGAAACTCCCATGCTTATTTATCATCGGCCCACTGCTCGTTGGGCACTCAACCGCCCCAAGGTAACGAGCTCCTCCACCTGGAAATTTTCCCGAAAGTAAACTAATCAGGTAGTAGGGGGTTGTTTATCTACAGGTGATGTCGTATACACCCACAGGGCCACGGCTTTACTTCCCATTCGACGGAAGATGCACTGGGGGGCCTCTCACTCATCGGTCTCTCAATCATCTTTATCCAGTATCCCACCTGGAACCACTGACACAGTAGTCGAGCACGCTACCTCTGCGCCACTGAGGTGAGTCTCTGACCTTAAGGAGTATTCTAAACTGCAATCTAATCACTGTCCAGAAGACTTCACCTCCAGACAAAAGAGAAGCTGATATGGACGTCCGTAGGGGGTAGGGGCAAACAGGGCACATTCATTCGCTCTTCCACTCTTACTCGGAATACCGTCCAACATATCGCTCAGGTGTCGCAATGGGGGACAAAAATGAGTACCCGTATTAAACGCGAGCGGCTTATTGCGTTGGACACACCAGTTCTCGTCTGATTACTGAAGTTGAGCAACGTAATCCCAGCTGGTATAGACATGGGAGGGCGCTTGGCAAAACTGGGAACCGCTAATACCCAAAAAAATCGTCGCATTAGTGTGGTGACTGTGCAGTCTCTGCATTAGAACTACACCGCGGACTGGGCTCAAATACCCTGTAGTTGAAGAGCCCTAAAACACCAAAGAGCCGAAACCGAACCGAATCGGTCATAAGTTGAGAAAAGGTACTGAAGAGGTAGTGATGAACAAGGGGATCACAAGAAGCTGATTAGGTCCATAACAGGAATGTTGTTTGGACAGGGTGAAGGTCGACCAAACTAATCATTGGGCCAGTGCATTGCACAAGAACCGAGTTGAGGTAAAGAGGAAATGGAGAGAGATCTTGCAGGCTGAACCCTGCACTGCATAGCCCCGTCCACTGAATAGTTCTAATGCAGAGTCTGCACCGACACTACGCTGTTACGGCGACTTTAGGTATTAGCAGTACCCAGTGTTCCCAAGCGGCCACCCATGTTAGTACTTCCTGGGGTTACGTTCCTTAACTTCAGTGATCAGACGAGAACTGACGTGTCCATTTTTGTTTATTTTGTTGGTGTTTTAGGGCCCTTCAACTAAAAGGTCATTAGAGCCCCATCCACTGCATATTTCTAGTGCAGAGATTACACAGACACTACACTAATGCGACGATTTTGTGTATTAGCGGTACCCAGTTTTCCCCAGCGGCCACCCATGTTAGTGTTTTAGGGCCCGTCAACTTCAAAGACCATTAGCAGTACTAATCATTAGAGCCCCGTCTACTGCATAATTCTAGTGCAGAGACTGCACAGACACTACACTAATGCGACGATGTTGGTTATTAGCGGTACCCAGTTTTCCAGCCTCTACCCATGTTAGTACTAGCTGGGGTTGCATCCTTGCCGTGGCGGAATAAGGAGGGTGTAAGGATGCTGATAAACAAAAGGAGGATTATTTGGGCTAATTTGGCGCCCTCGTTGCAAAATACAAACTTGGTGCAAACCGCGGCGTGCACTACAATAGAACAGAGCTTGAGAGCAATGGCGCTTCGATCATCGCGCAATACAAAGCTAGGGAATGGCCCACATCTACAGCGCTTTTACGTTGCCAGAACATGGGTGTTAAGTAATTCGATTTCATTTAATCTTAACCACATTTAATTTCTCTCTACTCCTTCAGAAGTCCTTTGTGATCAAGAGTTCAACTTGGGATGCGAAAGCTTCAGGTTTGGACAAGAAGAAATCAATCAAAAGCACCTCTGGGAATACCGGACACAAATCTAGAATTGGATTCTGAGATTGAAGCTAATGAAATTGTCGAACATGTAATCTAATGCCATAGGGCAAAGTAGACAAATTCGCGACAAGTCACACATGTATAGACCGAAATATGACGTCAGAGAAAACATTGTGTCCAAAGGCCAGAATTGAGAAACAGTACACTTAATGGAAAGTCAGCAAAGAACAAGGAACTTGAAGCATGTCAACTAAATGGAGAAAGTTGCAGTGTTAAAAAAAAGCTGTCAAAAATTTGTGCTAGTCCCCCCACAGGTGAATTATTTCCCATGAGTCGCCATTACGACTCACATAACACCACAAGAGGTCTTTGTGAGGACTTTTAGAAGAACTGAGGACCAAAACTGATGTACAAGAATTGGAAAAAGGAGGAGTGGGAAACAGGAATTTCTGCTACAGAAAAATCCTACTTCGTTTCGCCCTCCCCTTCACTCATTTAACTGCCACCCTCTGCCAGAAAGAGATAACTGTCAAAAAATTGCAGTGTCCTAAAAAAACGTTACCCTCTTGTGGTCAAGTCGACTTTGAGATTTCCCTGAACAGTAATGATTAAGCGGCTAAGCAATAAGGTGATATCAGTTCAATCAGCTGTCAAATCTCCCTAGAGATTTCGGACAGACAATGCCAATATTTGGTCCAAGTAAAACGCCCTCTCGATGACAGAAAAATGTCCTTTTTTTTAAAAAAAAAAAAGGTGGTCACTGAAGTTCTGCACCTTTTTCTCAACAGATTTACGACACACGTTGTATTGTTCAACGTGTCGCAATTTCCGTTCTCATGACCACCAACTCATTCACTCCTGGTCATCTGTCATTCTTCCTGTGACCCACCCACAAGTCTCTTTGAAATTGTTTTCATTCTTTAGGCCAAATAAATTTCCTAAAACATCCACTTAGCTACTTTATAACTTGCCCTTCTCCTTCTCATTCCAATGTGCGTCCCAATGTGGTCCAGAAGGTAATTCAGTTCCTCTGATAAGTCAAAGAGTCGATCCGGCTCCATACACCGGTAAGTTTAAAGAGGTCAGTTTGTTTACTTTCAGTTAACGTTGTTCTCTCTGCCCCCCCCCCACACTCCTAGGAGAGAGGGTCTGCTCATGGTTGGGAGTCGGGTCTACGATTTCTGGCTCTCCTTTCCCGCTTATTTCCCACAAGGTCCTCCTCCACCCACTTTGACCTTCATCTACTCAGGTTTTTTGTTTTGATTTTAGGGCCCCTCAACAACAATGGTCACTAGAGCTGTGCTTCGTCAATTGCATAGTTCTAAAGATACTACGCTGTTACGACGACTTGGTTATCAGTAGTACCCAGTGTTCCCAAAATGTAACCCACGCTAGTACTGTCTGAAGTTACATTCCTTAAATTTTAAGTGAGCAGACTAGAACTGGTGGGTCCAATGCAATACACCTCTCCTCTACTCTGGATGTTTCCAATAACTTCATCCTCCTAATGGACCTAACCAGTTCCTCCTCTCTTACAACATACCCATACCACCTCAATTTATTGTCTCATATTTTTGGCAATGTCCACCGCTCCTAAACTAGGGCCTACTCCTAATTTACTCATTCCTAATTCTTTCTGCCCTCGACACCCCACCGATGTACGGCAGCATGTCCATCTCTGCTATTCTCATTCCATTTCGATGGCTCTTCTCCACTGCCTAACAATCTCACCCATTCAGCACGGCAGGTCTAACCTCTGCCCTGTGGTACTTCCCCTTCCGTTTTATTGGGACCCTGTGAACGCATAGGGCTCCAGTTGCCGTTTTCAACGCCATTCGCTCCACATTAATCCCACGGATCACGTCCGTAAGTGTGGATCAGCAAAATTCTCAGGTGCAGGAGATAGCCCCCGGGCTGGGGAAACGAACTCAGGCGAATGAAATACTGTCGATCGACATTAAAAGAATGAAGGAACTGCATTTGGTCGGCGACCGGCAGCGTAAAAATACCCGTGTGCTCCTTATCCCAACAGAACAAAGTAGTGTCCGTTCCTGTCCTAGGCGGGGAAAAGGATTAGGAGCGGTTTCTTCTAACGGTGAGACATGGCATTGCATTGGGATGCACCAGAGCTTGATTAAGAATAGAAGGGACTAAAGGGTCATTACTCGGGGACGCCATCCTGCCATAGTCAGGATGAGTGTGATAAGATGTGGGAAGGATTCTAAATCTGCCCTACATACCGGAGGGCATATTTCTTGTCCGTGTAGAAAGGGGTCTTTGGACTAAAAGATATCGCATATACTGTACTGTACACCACTGGTTCAATGCGTACCTGTCCTTTTAGAAAACGTTCTTTCTTAAGGGGGATATGTCACGTTTAGGAATGGTGGAAAACGTGTGTAGAAGAGGGCCGTTTTAGGCCCACAAGAACGGGTCGTTGTAAAACTAAACGGCATCGTCCACACCAAAGGTTCAAATTTTTCTTCTTTTCTTTCGTGCACATGGGGCTCCTTTTGTTGTGGGAAACGCCACGGTGGAAGGACAGGAGCTTGGTTAGGAATAACAATAGGTCAGAAGACGCACGCCCTAGTCCACAATAGGTGGGATTACACAATGACGATCAGAACGAAGAAAATACAGAAAAAGTTCTTTGTAAGCCCCAAGAACGGCTGTACTGCGTTGTACACATCAGCTCTCTTCTAAGCACCGAAGTTTAGCAACGCAATCCCAGATAATACTAGCATGGGAACGCTGGGTGCTGCTAATACCCAAAATCGTCGTAGCGACTGTTTGCTTGTTGGGGTTGTAGGGGCCTTCAACTACAATGGTCATTAGGGCTCAGGGCGTAGGGTCTGTGCGGGCTCTGTATTAGAACTACACAGTAGTCGGGGTCCTAATGGCCGGTAGTTGAAAACCTCTACAACACCAACGAAATAATAAATGTAAGCCCCCAAAGGTCCGTTCTTACCACAGGTGCCATTTAGACCGAGGGAAATAATTTTTCTTGGGATCATAGGGGATTTTTCGTGGGTTTCTACTTCCGGCGGAAGAAAAGGGAAAGAACTAAAGCCAACTCATTTGGCAGCTGTTAACACAGGTAAAGTACTTTTAGGTCATTACTGAGCCAAACCTAAAATAATACATTGAGCCCCTTTAATAAAGCACCAATTAAACGCCAATTTCAAACAGCACGCCCCTCGTTATATGGGGCAAGATCATCATGCATTTTGAGACCTCACAAATAGTTACAGGAAGTTGCAAAAACAGGGCGGATCAGTGGTAAGATTAATGTTATAAAAAAACCGAAGTTTCGATCCCAGCATTCCGTTACAATTCAAATTTGTTCTCCCGTTAATGGCCTCTCACAGTTACCCCTGTGGATGTTAATTCTCCCTCATCAATAGTGGGTTTTTTGGGGGGAGAGAAGAGGTTATAACTATGATTAAACTCGAAAAGACCCTCTATCACAGGGCATGCCACGTCACCCAAATCAAAGAACTAAAGAGAAAGGAGGCACCGACGAAAATTTTAGGTTAAAGAAATGAGGAGGAACTGTCCACTCAAAAAATCAAAAAAGGGCTTCATGCCGCCTTTTAACTAATCCACTTTCACACATTCAAGTGAAAGGGGGGGGCGAAAAATAAGGGTGTAAGTTAAACCGCACTTAACTTCAAATTTCGCGACCAATTTGTTTCAACAGCGCCTCAGGTACGAATTTAAGTGTAGCTCATGCGCAATGTTAGGCAATTTCCGTCACGTGATAAACAGTTGTCCTGATGACGTTACTAGACCGGTTCCATTCATTTGTTCGCTACTGTCGAATTGGCTCATTGCACCGAATACTCTATTCTTTGAACGCTGGTGCCCTTCACTGACCCAGAGACATAACCCACAAGAGACTTTTACCTGTATCCATTTCTGCAGTTGCAACCGGGAGTAGATGATCAGTTCGAACTACAGTACAGTGGTACTCTGCTTAACGAACGTAATTCGTTCCAGCGATACGTTCGTTATGCTGGGTGTTCGTTGTGCGGAACACAATTTCCCAACTTGTGCAGCCAAGTTGCGTTGGACACACCAGTTCCCGTGAGATCACTCAAGTTAAGCAGCGCAAGCCCACGTCAATACCAAAATGGGTGGATGGTAAAGATCGTTGGGTGCTGCAAAATTAACCCTATCCTTCGTCCTTTCACCTACCTCCTCATCTCCCCTGGGCAGCCTTCTAAGGGTTCGTCCTGTTATGGCTGCCTGGCTTACTCCCCAACCCTTTAAACTAATCCAGTATCCATAGATTTCTATGTAATATTGTGTAATGGGTACCGGGTTGCCACGAAAAATTGTGAAAATTGTTAAGAAGTTAAAAACAAAGTACAGTACTGTATTGTTAATGAGCGAAAACTCTCTTAGGATCCATTTTTCGGGGGTTCATACTTCACAGAAACAAGGAAATGCCCTGCAATGAGCAGGCAGCCAATTACTTGCAGTGTGCGGCTGAACAGTGCTCGTCGGCAAATGCCATGCACTGAGGAGTCCATTCTCCTACTCCCGTCAGTAACTCGTCCATAACCAGAATAAAAAGGTATGAACTTAGTGCTGAACTTTGGTGCACCCCAAACTTCCCTGGGGAGCCCCCAGTATTTTCCCCAAGGTGTCCTTACCCTGGCTGTGGAATGGAACCATCATGCATATCCTAAACTATTCGAATAAACCCTTTTTCTACCCCGTTTTGAATAATACCTGTTATGGAACAGGGATAATGCCTGTTGTGGAACACTCGTAAGCCTTCTCCAAGTCGATTAATATGGTATGAAGATCTTTATTCGCTGCTCTATACTTTTCTATCATCTGTCTCAGAATGAAGATTGGGTCCATCGTTATGTGAAACAAGTTCGTTATGCCATACTCCCGCGCTTTCTTGGCGGTGTTCGTTATAGGGAATATTCGTTATACGAGGCGCTCGTTAAGCGGGGTAGCACTGTACTGGGAAATATTTATATGTAGCCGGCTGCCGACATAAAGCTGCAATCCGTTGCGTATTTAAGGTGGGCCTATTACCTTAACAGGATGGGGCAATTTCATTTACCAACTTCAAAGGGCGGGTTCCAACACCTGGAGATTTTACCGACTCATGCCAATATTTTGCGCCATGTCAAAGGGTTATATGCGAATCCGCCTTGGTAGGGCAGAAGGTAGCGTACTCGATTATCCTGTCAGTTGTTCTCGGTTCGATACTGGATCGAGGATCCCACGGCGAGGAAGTGAAACTGTGGTCCCGTGCGGTGTACATTGTCATTGGCTAGTAAAATAACCCTCTCTACTATGCAACGGGTAGATGAGGCAAAATTCCCAAGTGTAGGATCTCGTCCACTGGCGTCGGTGGAGTGCCCCAATGAACAGTACACCGACGATAAATGAGCATAGCGGTTAAAGCGTTGGTAGGCAGGCGGCTGCATCCCTCTGAAAGAAAACATGGGCGATATATCCATTCAGAGGAACAAAGATGGGTATCCGACCCAGCCTGGGTTAGAAGTTGCTTTCTTGGTCTGTAGAAAGGGTTCTTTGTGGTGGAGGTGACTCGAGCCTCGTCATACGGAAGGCTCATTTGGGGCTTTCATCTTATCTAAAAAAAGTCACCTGTTTCATTTGAAAAGTCGATCACTAGCGTCCACAGACGATCAGGGCACTTGCCCCGCCCCCCCTCCCTGGCCAAAACAAAACTATGCTAAAAATACGAAAAAGAAATGGGCAGGGAAACGCAAACGCAGGTTAATCCGAATCAGGAAAAATTCCCTGCTCACTCTAGAACATAATGCCCCCCCCGTTGCCGGAAATTTTTTCGCGCAGATGTAATGGACGATATTCTAAGACTGCCAATTGCCGTGACGTAACGTCCCATTACCTTTCGTATTTCCTTCGTAGGGATACTTGGCCACCTGTGTGTTGGTAACCCTTTCACACGGATATGTTACTCTGTGTAGATTGGGTTCGTTTTCGGGAAGTTGGTGACATCCAACACACCAGAAGGAACCATGCATTTACCATCCGCTGATGGCAGTTCCCT
This sequence comes from Trigoniulus corallinus, assembly GCA_013389805.1. NCBI lineage: Eukaryota > Metazoa > Arthropoda > Diplopoda > Spirobolida > Trigoniulidae > Trigoniulus > Trigoniulus corallinus. Next base: position 5,620,529 of record JAAFCE010009109.1, read on the forward strand.
TAAGTCTTTCTCTAGTTCCAAAAAAAGTCATATGCCTCCACCAGGATTATTCCCGAGTCTACAGACCCAACTTCCCGACGACCCCCCCCCCCCCCCCCGATGTCGACCTGTCCTCTGCCCGTATTTCGTTGGTGTTTTAGAGCCCTTCAACTACAACGGTCATTAGAGCCTCGTCCACTACGTAGTTCTAATGCAGAGTTCGCACAGACACTACGCTGTTACGACGATTTGGGGGTAATAGTAGTACGCAGTATTCCCAATCGGTCACCCATGCTTAACTTCAGTGATCAGACGAGAACTGGTGCGTCCAACGCAATACAGCCGTCCCAGGGGTAGGTGGAGACCAATGCAGACATCAGAGCAAGTTCTGCGAAAAGACATGATGGTTTGCGGAGTGAACTAGGACCTAGTGGAGAACAGGCAGTAGTGGAGGATTCGAATCACCAAATCCGACTGCGAAAAATTACTGTCCAATAATTCGACTGTGCTCCCGGTTCCTGCGGAACAAATAGGCACCCAACCTTGGCGTAGGTGGAAGACAAGTTAAGATTGTTTCGTCGGTTTTTTATGGCCCTTCAACTACAATGGTCATTAGAGCCCCGCCCACAGAGTAGTTCAAATGCAGAGTCTTCACAGACACTACGTTGCTATTAGCAGTACCCAGTGTTCTCAAGCAGTTACCCGTGCTAGTACTAGCTGGGGGTGCTGTGCCTAACTTCTGTGATCAGACGAGAACTGTGTCCAACGCAATACAGCCGCTCCCTTCTCACGTGAAAGAACCCTTCGTACATGGAATTATACACGGGCCGCTCAGCAAAATCTCCAGGTGTAGTAGCTCGTAGCTCCCGACCGACGCGCAGGTGGGGGAAAAGTGCCCCATCCAGGAAATATAGTTTGACGATAAATAGGCATAGGAACTGCAACAGAAGATTGACAGCCGTCTGCGTAAAACACCTTGCAGATTGTTCATGTGTCCCAATAGGAAAAACATGCCACCCCCGACCTTTCCCCAGACGGAAAACAGATTAGTGATGATGATGATGATTAGTACTGAAGATGATAGTAAATAACCAATTAACCAAAACTAGAATGTGTCTACGACATCATGAACCACAGGCGGCTCATGGGGCAGACAAACTTAGGCGGCCCATTTCAAAGTTGCGGCCGACATTTCAGCGTAACATACCCCTGCCATGCAATCTATTCGTCGTTTAAAATGTTCATAGTCCTGGGGTTCTCAATCTTCTCTGATTGGTGGGTCCTTTTCTAAATGTTGGCTTTCTTGAGGCACCGCTGTTGCAGAGCCATAGCAATGCATTGGTAATGGGACAAATGCCAAGGGCGCGAGGGCGCTAGGACAATTTAGCAAAGCAACTCCTAACCCTTTTCCCGCCCTATGGCAGAGTCCGGTACTCATCTTACACAGTGTTTTCAGCAGCCGGTTGCCGACCAAAGCTGCAAACCTTATGCCTTTTATCGTCGGTCTACTGTTGGTTAGGGCGCTCTATCGACCTGGGACCTGGGGTTGGGGCACTACACCTGGGAATTTGGCCTCATCTACCCTTTGCATCGTAGAGAGGGTTCTTTTACTAGTAAATGACACGGTACACCACAAGGTACCTCGGTTTCACTTCTCATCCGAAGAAAGGTGCACTCAGGGCTTCTCCATTCTTTCACCCAGGAAAGAAGCCAACCCACCTCGGTCCAGCATCGAACCTAGAACCACTGACGCAGGTACCGGAAACGCTACCCACTGCGTCCGGGCGATTTAACTTCGGAAAATTTAGAATTGCCTATGCCTAGGCCGCCCAAAACTAACGAACCGGGCCTGTCACGAACCCTACATGCTCACCGAAACAGTCACGGACATTCTCCAATCGGTCACTTTCATATCCGGTTTCAGACAGGAAATTAAACAGTTAACTTATTTATGGTCAACATGTGTAGGATGATACCCTACAAATCAAGAAATGATAGTGAAGAGCGTAACAGAATTTTGTTTTTACAAGGTCAAGGTTGAAACTCACGTTTTAGACAATGGATACACAAGCAGTTGGAGAAATTGAATTTCAAAGTGTGCTGTCAGTGTCAGAGAGAAACAATTTATAAATTTCACAAATTTTTTTTTCGGCAGACGTACGACATGCTGAATTCTGAGAATCATCCCCCAATTTCCAACACTGCGCATGCGTTCTGAATAAACTTATGACCAACCATTTTTTTCCTTATTTATTTCGGAAATTTCGGCAGAAAACTTATTAAAAATGCATTGGAGAGATACTTTCTTTAGGATTTCGGTAAAAATCGGTTTGACATGCAAGAATGAATGGCGACGAGTGCAAAAAATTAATTTCACAGTAATTTTCGATCACAGCATTCAAAAAAATTCTAAAACTGCTGCTCCCCTGCATGCCTGTTAGGGTGCGTCACGTATTTCCTCTTATCATTTAACAACCCTTAGTCAGTGATACAGGTAAATGAACATGTATCCTGAAAAAATTGCCTTCCGAAACACAAAAAAAGCTCCCTCTATTTCAAAAAACTCCGGAAATGATAATAAGAATCTTATTTGCCTATTTAGGTAGTTGGAGCATGAGTGGAGAGTGGTGAACCCGCCTCGGTGGGGCGCTTCGATATCGGACCGAGGTGGGTAGAAGTAAAACCGAGGTCCCGCGCGGCGTACGATGAATTTTTTGTTTCGTTGGTGTTTAGGGCCCTTCACCTTCAAAGGTCATTAGAGCCCCGTCCACTGCGTAGTTCTAATCACAGTCTGCACAAAAACTACGCTTTTTGGGTATTAGCAGTACTCACTGTTCCCCAGCGGTCTGTGTACGACAGCATTACCACGTAAAATAACCCTCTCTACTATGCAAGGGGTAGCAACAACGGAACTCCTAACCCCATTCCCGCTTATGGCAATGTCGGGTACCCATCTTGTCCCTCTGAATGGACACTAGGTGATATATTGGACAGTATTTTTCAGCAGCTGGCTGACGACCACAACTGCAACCCCTATGTTTATTTATCGTTTATTTATTTATTATTTTTCGGACATTCCACCGCCGACAGTGGGCTAGCTCCTACAGGTGGAAATTACCTGACCCTGCCACAGGCGCGAAAATGGATTTGAGGTGCTAGTTGAATCCTTAGGAGGCTACTAGCGAGTGAGGAGGAGGAGGAGGAGGTGTACGGGATGTAGAAGAGGGGTAATTTGCACCACCAAACATTCATTACCAACCACTCATGTTGGTACTAACGTGGGTATGCGTTGCTTAACTTAAGTGATCTCACGAGAACTGGTGTGTCCAACGCAACTTGGTCTCAATTACTGTACCACGGCAGATTTCCTCAGTGTTGGCTTGCACACGGCGTCTTCGTGAACTTTTCAGGAAATTCACTAAGGCGCTACCCTTAACGGGCGGGCGCAACGATTATTTCGCCCGTAATTGGAACACTAGTTACTGTTAATACCCAAAATCATCGTAACACTAGCGTCTATGCAGACTTTGCATTAGAACTACGCATGAACGAGGCTCTAATGACCACTGTAGTTAATTTTTTTGTTCCATTTTTGTTTTATGGTCCTTCAACTACAGAGATCATTAGAGCCCTGTCCACTGCGACCACTGTCCACCATTAGAGCCCTGTCCACTGAGACCACTGTCCACCATTAGAGCCCTGTCCACTGTGATGCGACGATTTTTGCGTATTACCAGTTCCCAGTTTTCCCAAACAGCCACCCATGTTAGTACTAGCTGGGGTTGTGTTGCTTAACGTTAGTGATCAGACGAGAACTGGTGTGTCCAGTCAAAGCCTCCTAGATAACAAGGCCCTTGCACCATGACGTCACTCGCTAGTGACGTCACACAAAGTAGTGCTAGCATGCTTGGTGAACGACCATATTGCATGCAATTTAAGCCATTTTTTAAATTAAATTTCAACTGAATTTGGAACGTAAATAATTTTCAAATCAAAATTATATCAAATTTGGATTCTGGATAAACAAAATGCCATATAATTGTGTTGTGCCTGGATGTAAGGGAAACTACAGAAGTGGGCCAAAAGTTCAGGTCTTCAGCTTTTCAAAACACCCTGAAATGGTGACAAAATGGATTACAGCCATTAAGAGAAAGGATTTTAAAATGACTAAAAATAGCAAGGTAAAAAATTTAATATTTAATAAGTGGTGCAGTAGTACTGAAAAGTTACTGCTAGGTCCCACATTATGCATGGTAGAAAACGTATTTTCATTCCACCCATAGGTTTAAATTAGATTTCACATATACTTAAGGTTTGTGAACCCCATAGACAACCCAGCCAACATTCTATCAGGTTCCAGACGCCTGGCTGGGATGCCCCCAGTCAGAGTATGTTCAGTGGACCTGTAGACCTCACCCTGCCACAGGCAGGTAGTGGTTCTCAATCTTTTTGAAGTCTGGGAAAACTAAACTGGCATTAAACTAGCACGGAACACTTACAATTCAACATAAACTTTAAAGCAGGTTGTACACCTTGTGTTTGTTAGTGTTTTAGGGCCCTTCAACTACAAAGGTCATTAGAGCCCTGTCCACAGCATAGTTCTCATGCAGAGACTGCACAGACACTACACTAATGCAACGATTTTTGGGTATTAGCAGTACCCAGTTTTCCCAGTTTTCAGTAATCAGACAAGAACTGGTGTGTCCAACGCAATTCGCCACTCCCTGTACACCTTCTACACTTGATATTTACTACATCATCATCATACCCTTATCCCGCCTGTGGCAGGGTCTAGTCTGCGGGTTCTAGCCCTCCACTCTTGTCTATCTGTCCCCCAGTTCCCCATCCACCCCACACACTGTCACATCCTTATGGACAACCTGTTCCCACATCTGCTTTGGTCTCCCCCTGCCCGTGGTGCTACCGACCACCTTATTCCTGTAATTAATCTAACGAGCTCCTCTTCCCGTCTTTGCATGACGTGTCCATACCACCTCAGCCTATTCTCCCTCATTTTCCGGCGATGTCCACAACCCCAGGTTACCTCTAATATGCTCATTCCTAATTCTGTCAGCTCTTGACACGCCACACATGTGCCACAGCATTCACATCTTGGCTACTCACATTCTAATTACGTAGCTCGTCCTCATTGCCAAGCACTCTGATCCATATAGCATAGCTGGTCTAACCAATGTCCTGTAGAACTTCCCTTTCAACTAGATTGGGATCCTTCTATCACACAGGACTCCGCTTGCCTGTCTCCACTTCAGTGACCCCTCCTAGTGACCCCTTCAGTGACCACATCATTTTCTCTCCATTGTTTTACCGGTATTTGTGCATTACATTTTTTGCGGAACACTTTAAGTGGTTTCACGGAACACCAGTGTTCTGCGGAACATGCTTTGAGAACCACTGACATGCAGTATATAATGCATGAAATACATACAGTAACGTTTTATACATTTTTTAATACATATTTCATGTACAAAACGTTTACCCATACGTTTAGTGTCATTTTCTAATTATCTATAATTCTCAAAATTCTGCGGGCCACATGAAAGACCATCGTGGGCCGCATATGTCCTGAGGGCCACGTATTTGAACACTCAAGAGTATGGTGATTAGTAAATAAATCATTGCTTGACTGTTAAAGGGCAAGCGTCACCATTCGTGATTGCATTGTAGCACTACTAATGGTGACGTCACATATGAGTGAGAAGGCCTTCTCTTTAGGAGGTCTTGGACCAGTGCAGTAAGCCACTCCTACCATTATAGTTGAAAGGCCCTAAAACGGCAACGCCATAAAGACAGCCCCCATGTGAGGAAGTCGCGTATCCCCAGGACGCCGCGGATGTCGTCCCCAGGCGTCGTCGGTGGAACTCCCCAACGAACACTAGACCGGCGATAAAGAAGCATAGCGGTTGCGTTGCTTACATTCAGTGATCAGACGAGTTTGTTTGTTGATGCTTTAGGGCCCTTCAACTACAAAGTCATTAGAGCCCTGTCCACTGTGTAGTTCTGATGCAGAAACTGCACAGACACTACACTAATGTGACGATTTTTGGATACTAGTGGTACCCAGTTTTCCCAAGCGGCCATCCATGTCAGTACTAGCTGGGGTTGCGCTGCTTAACTTCAGTGATCAGACAAGAACTGGGGTGTCCAACGTAATAAGCCACTTCCGACAAGATGGGTACTTCACCCCTGAATGTCAACAAATGCTGTCCAACGGAACAGATGGGTGCGTCACTCTGTTTAGGCCGGAAGAAGGTTCAGGGATATGTGATGATCATTAAAAGTAATAGTAATACCAACCCACCAGGAAATTTGGAAGTTTTCAACTTTATAGCACCAATAATCAGCTTGTATTAAATAATAGTAGGCTAATCTGATTTCAAATCAACAAGATTAAATTAAAGGAATTCGTGAATAGAAAGTTTTACAAAATTGGTAGAAAGAAACGGACTCATTAATTTTAATTAAAACTAATGACGCTCTATATGATTCATCAGACGTTTATGAAACCGTGTAGAAAAAAACGTTAAGCATATTACAAGATTCTAATTTATTATACCGAAATTTCACCCACGCTCAACACAAACCACACGTCAGATGTAAAGTCAACAAATGACTACAAATTATTTGCTTGCATTTTATTTTCAAACTTCTAAAAATAACTTCAAGAATCGTGCAAACGTTGTTATGCCGTTGGCTGCCTTTTTGCAGTATCTCATCTCATTAACGAAAAGATAATATAGGAAATATTTCCTAATTTCACACACACACACACACCAACAAAGAGGAGGGTAGTTGACTTCAAAAATGTCTGCAGTGTGTGTGGTGTCGGCTTTTGTGGTGTTCCAAGTGGACATCTGAAGACCAAGACCTCCAGTGTAGGCTACACATTGTTCAGTTACACATGTCTGAGAGAAAAAAAGCCACTCAATTTCTCATTACTATAGATGAGAATTTTGACAATTTAACTGGGTGGAGTACAATGTTTGGTGAGATTCTTAAAGGCCCCCCCCCCATACACCATCAAACATTTTGCGAAACAACTAATGTTTAGCAAACATTTTGATGGTGTATGGCAAGGGGGGCCAACACGTCGATCGTGATCGACCGGTCGATCACGAAGCCAATTTTGGTCGATCACTCGCGATGTGTTTACTTAACATCCGCCTTGGTGACGTAGTGGCTCAGTGTTTCTAGGTCTGCGTCAGTGGTTCTAGGTTCGATACTGGACCGATGTGGGTCCAGTATCGAACCTCCCCCTCCCCACTTTGACTACGCCTATGACAACAAGTCGATCGCGACACATTTTTGAGATAAAAAGTAGATCTTATGTACACAAAAGTTGGCCACCCCTGGTGTATGGTATAAGTCTCCAACTTATGGCCAGCGGGTCGGATGCGGCCTGCCAGTGGATTTTATCCGGCCCACGAAAGGATTCCACAAATCAGTGTTGAGCCGTCGAGTAGGAAAAAATGCCAGTCGCGTCAGTCAGATGCCACTCTTAGTCTCTGTGGAGAATCTTGCATTTAATTTATGACAACATTACAACATTTACCATTTGTGTAATTTTTAAAAAAACGCCATGAATCGGATTGTGGCCTACAGGCCTTCGAAAAATTCGTAATCCGGCCCGCCAGTCAAAAATGTTGGAGACCTATGGTGTATGGCATTAGTTGATTAGTTACGTAACAGTTTAAAAAAAGGTCGACAAACTGTTTGAACGTGTTGGCTATGCAGTGTTGGCCGGCAGTTCGCCGAGGAAAGACCTCTTCGTGTCCACTATTCACCAAACATGGCGCAATAGGCTTCCGTGTCGGGCATCTAAGAATTTCACAAAATGCACTGAGGTTTGCACAAACCATTGCAACGTGTGGGTATCGCTTTTTGCGCAAACAATGCTTTTTGCGTTGCAATGGCTTGGGCAAGTGTCAGTTTATTTTGTGAAAATCTCGGCAGACATCCTTTTTGTAGAGTTGGTGTTTTAGAGCCCTTCAACTACAAGGTCCCCGTCCACAAGCCCCGACCACTGCATAGTTCTTATGCACAGATCGTACAGACACTACACCAATGCGGCGACTTTTGGGTATTAGAGGTACCCAGTTTTCCCAAGCGGTCACCCGTGTTACTTCTAGCTGGGGTTGCGTTGCTCAACTTCAGTGACCAGACAGGCACTGGTGTGTCAAACGCAATACAGCCACTGCCATTATTGAACGGTGTTTTCCGCAGCCGGCTGAGGAAAAACATCGTAGTAGTTCAAGGGCCCTAAAACATCAATAAACCAAAATTAGGAAGCTTATTGCGTTGGACACATCACTTCTCGTCTGACTACTGAAGTTAAGCAAGGCAACCCTAGTTAGAACTAAGATGGGTGGTCGCCTGGAAAACTGGGTACCACTCGCAGTGGACGGGGCTCCAATAACATTTTACATGAAGGCTGCAATAATGTACAAGAGATAAGTTCTTTCAATCGCATATTACTTTACATTATGGTATACTGACAGAAAAGAAGGACATGATTCATGTGAGCCCCTGAGTGGTGCCCCCATCAAATGAAATGAGATACAGAGAATAGGGCAAACAAACAAAGCAACATTAACACAACAGTAATTTTTGGCCATGAGGGGAAATGTTCCTTCCGTATGGTATATGTTCTCCTTGAACGGCCAGCACTGCCACACACCTGTGTGACATTGAGACAATGATATTATCAACACACTTTTGGGGGATACGTAGCCACTCTTCCCTAAGAGCAATCTTCAGCTCTGGAACAGTTGTGGGAGATGCTGGTTTGCCAGCAATGTGCCTCCCCAATGCATCCCACATGCTCAATCGGATTTAAGTCTGGTGAGCAAGCTGACCACTGCATATGCTCGATACTCTCCAATTCCAGCATGTTGTCCACCAACGCAGCTCTTTGGGGACAAGAATGCCATGCGTGATTCTTGTCTTTTGATGGACGATAATGCTCGTCCCCTCCAGATGAGTACACGTCGACTGTCACATTCCACGTTGAATAGGGACTCATCAGAGAACAGAACCACTCTCCATTCAGCATGCTGCCACTCACGATGGCCATGTGCCCAGTTTCTGCACTCTCTACAGTGTCGTGGAGTGAACCTGGTACACACCATGGCCCTACGTTCTGTTTCTGTCTGAAGGGCACTATGCAGTTGAGTTGAATACTTGTACCCCCTCCCACACGCCCTTTGATATCAACGTGACGTCCAACTGTTTTGCATTCTATTGGGGTAAAAGAAAGTGATGGTATGAAACACTGCATTCTTAGGTTATTTCACAATATCCCCTAATTTTTTTTTTTTACCAGCGCAGTCGAAGGGCCCTAAAACACCAACAAAAGAAACACTGGATCATGCGATGTCTCATGCGCGTAAAAAACCCCTTTCTAAGTAGAAAAAAAGATTACAAACAGAAGTACCGTCCAATAGTTCGTCCGTGGCAGCGCCGGGTTGCAATGGAACCAATGGATATCAGACCATGCACTGGGGGTAAAGTAGGTTTGAAATTACGATGACTAGGTTGGAAGGTGGTAGTATTGGTAGTCATTTGAAAATATTTTATTAATGACTCGGAAAACTACCTGGGGGGGGGGCTTAAATATCATATGTTCTACCAACCATGTAAGTAAAAAAAAAAGGCAGTATTCATCAAGACAAATGTCATGCGAGTGTCACCTTACATGGGAAAAATATCAGAAATATTAGGCACAAGGTCAACACGATTTCATGAGAGTCTGCCTAAGAATGTCAAAAAAAAAAAGAAAGATCATCGCGACAATATGAACAATGGCTAGTATGCATAAAGTGAAGGACAGTACAGATAAGCTTGCTTTCTAAAGTAAAAAAAAAAACAACCACTCGCCATTTTTTAACTGAACAAGTGCTTCAAAGCAAGCTTAGCTTTCCTGACTATGGCAGGATTCGGGTTTTCATCTTATCCCTCTCAAGGGACATACAGGTGATATATCGGACGGTATTTTTCCGCAAAGCTGCAACCCCTATGCTGATTTATGATTTGCCCAACATACATTGGAATTACCCAAAGTACGAACAGTAGACCGGGACAAGATGGGAACCCGCTGCATAGTAGAGAGGGTTCTTTGGCGTGCAAATGACGTCGTACACCGCACGGGGCATCGGTTTTACTTCTCATCCGAATTTTTTGTTTCGTTGGTGTTTTAGGGTCCTCCACCTACAAGGCCGTTAGAACCCTGTCCATTGTATAGTTCTAGTGCAGCGACTGCACGGACAATGCCCAATAATCGTCGCATTAGTGTAGTAATGGGACGGTTATTGGGTATTAGCAGTAGCAAGGTTTCCTAAGCGGCCATTCACGTTAGTAGTAACTGGGCTTGCGTTGCTTAATTTCAGTCATCAGACGAGAGCTGCTGTGTCCAATGCAGTAAGCTGATCACTTCTTATCCGAAGGAACGCTTACTAAGGGCCTCTCTCTCTCGCCCGAAAGAAGTCAAGACCAAGAAGTCGGTCCAGTATGGAACCTAGAACCACTGATGCAGTTACCGATCACGCTACCCACTGCGCCACTGAGGCGGGATGTAATTGAACAAGTGCATCATTTATAATAAAAACCGGCAAAAAAGTTAACTGACATTTCAGTGCATTCAATAGGAAAGGAAGAAAACGTTTGAAAATGGCCCTTTATCAAATCATGAGATGAGCTATTATTTTACAAATCTTCCACATTATCGTCGCTAAACGATTTGCCTTGTACTTTTAACGATTAACGACGTGAACACAATGTACATGTCTCTTCTCTGACCCCTTCTTCTACCCGTCCAAAAAAAACCGTGTACAAGTAGCTAGAGAATGGCGACCTTAATTTTTTGGTTGTTCCTATGTCAGCCTCCATGCATCCCGTGTGGCATACTAAGTATGACACATACACGTTGTTTGTACCACAGGTTAGTCGAATGTCAATGTTATCATGTCTATTTAATGGAATGAGTCATGAATTCGAGGTCACCAGGGGTCACTTTCTTTGCTATTCCGCAACGGGAGGAGTATTAGGGTCTTCAGCGCCCGCCTGAAAATCTCAACTAAGCGCCCCTCCTTCTATGTTGAATAAATGTCAAACCATGATAGCAGTGCCCACCTGTAGTGTAGGTTCGCTTCCGCCGGCCCTGATGTCCAAAACGTCATGATCATTACACATACACACCCTTTTTTCGTCTAGGAGAGCAGCTGAGTCTGCGAGGTTTGGCCTTCCACGCCCTTCTCTATTTAAATCTAGGTTCTCGCCCACCCCCACACATAATGAGTTCTTGTCCTGCTTTTTAACGCACCTCTACCAAGTGTGCAGCATACATCCTTGAATTCCAGATATGATTTAAAGGTCCCTTCCTGCGGAAGACATGATGATCCCAGGGATGCCTGGGTGCCCTAGATTTTCAAAAGAGGCTACAGTCTATAGCCTGGTCTAAATTCTACGACCTATAGCTAAATTCTATAGCCAACTTTTGGTCGATAGACATTAGTCTCTAGTGTGAATACGGGCCCAGGGCGTCAAATTTTCAACATTGGGCCCTCGTCGTCCGAGGACCACTTCTTTGCCACTAACCCATTTCCCGCCTATGGTCGGGTCGGGTGCCCATCTATGTCTCTCTGGATGGAAACATGATTGATCTAGTGGACCGCACTATTTTAAGCAGCCGGCTGCCGACAAAAGCTACAACCTCTATCCTTATTTATCATCGACCTTGTACTTTCACTGAGTTCCTACACGTGGAAATTTGGCTTCATCTACCCGTTGCATAGTAGCGAGGGTTCTTTTACGTGCAAATGTCATTGTACACCGCACGGCGCCACGGGTTTATTCCCCCATCTAACGGCAGGGGCACTTAGAGTCTCTCTCTTGTCCGAAAAAACGCCAATCCACTTCCACCCTGCATCTCACCTGGAACCACTGACGCAGCAATCTAGCACGCTAGTGCGAGCGGCTTATTGCGTTGGACACTGAAGTTAAGCAACGCACCCCCGGCTAGTACTAACATGGGTGGCCGCTTGGGTAAACCGGGGACCGCAAATACCCAAAAATCATTGCATTAGTGTAGTGTCAGTGCAGTTTCTGCATTGGAACTACGCAGTGGACGGGGCTCTAATGACTTTGTAGTTGAAGGGCCCTAAAGCACAAACGAAACAAAAAACTATCATCCTACTTCCTGTTCCACCGATGAGGGTTCCTATTTATCGGGTACCACTTATTCAGTTAGATCTGGATACCCACGGGCAATAGCCGCTCTCAACAGCGACCTTGAGTTTCACTTTGAAGCGAGGTATGTTTAAAAATTATCAAAAAAAGCATTCTTCTTTAAAAACTTTTAAAAAGCACTTTTCAAGAGGTTACCACTCAACAATTAGTAATAATACAATAAAAAAAGAGATAATACACGGATAATAGGAACCACTTAGAGATCATTCAAAATGGCCCAAATGATATTTCATTTTCAGACTCTTCAAAACATGATGTCAACCATTAACAAAACCATCAGCACCGCCATCACCACCTGCCTGCCTCCATATTCACGTTCATTACCATAATGGCGCTTTCAGAAACGTTTAATTTAAATAAACAAAACTCTGCTATTCATTACAACTCCCAACAGTTGTAGCCCCCCCCCCTATATCTAAATATGTAGCCTAGGTAAGAGCGACAACAAAAAATAAAACTTTATTGCAACCTGCGGGTGTTATAATATATTACTGTACTAATCATATGCGGTGTCTAAAGATAAGCAGCCATTTCATGTCAGCAAAAAACAATGTATGACCATGAAGTTGATAGCGCACTGATGCAGGCTCGAGCCTTCAGTGGCTTCAACCCTTATTATTTATTCCTCATTAAATGTTTTAGACTTTTGTGAGTTCCTCTTTTACGACCCCAACGAGGGAGCGGACACACCAGTTCTCGCCTGATCAATGAAGTTAAGCAAACGCAACCCCAGATAGTACTGGTATGCGTGACTGCTTGAGAACACTGGCTACCGCTTATACCCAAGAAAAACGCCTATGGCGGATCCTTGGCAGGCTGTACTGTATTTTCTTCTTCTCGCCATAGAGCTATTCTCTAATGCATCCACCACTGATGATCAGCACCCCTGTGATGGATCTAACCGGGCCCTCCTCCGTCTCTCTTCAACTAATATTACCTAACAACCACCAGGTGGGTACACGGTATCATCATTATTATTAACTTTTTCCGGCTATGGCAGGGTCGGGTTCCCACTTTTGACCATATTGAGACAAACGAGAGATATGTTGGATGGCATTTTATGCAGCATTCAGCCAGCGTAATGCTGTAATCCCTATATACATGGGCAGCCTAATTACAGTATTCGTTGCGAGACTTTTCCTCTGCCGACGCCAGAGGGGGGGGGCAATCTCCTTCACTTGCCGAACTACTTGTATACAATTTTTCATGTAGTAAGGGTTCTTTTACCTACAAATCCGAGGCGTACCGAGGGGGGGGCGAAGGGGGACAAATGTCCCCGGACGCAGAAGACAGGGAGTGCAAAAGTGCGGTTCGTATTAAATTTAGAGGACGCAGAGAGAGACACCACTGCTATAGATGACGTCGTGAACACCAGACCGGCCAAGGCGATAGGCACACTGTGGTCTGCCATCGTTCGAAAAAGTCGAACCACTTCTCCTTAGGGTGAAACCTGGAACAACTGACACAGTAGTGGAGCACGGTACCTTTGCGTCACCGAGGCAGAGGCACCGTGGAATTGGTGGCGTAGGACGCTACACTCTACGTCGTGAGTGCTGGGAGTCCTGGGACAACCAACCAAAGTCGAGGGTGCCGCTCTCAGTCGTGGTCCTAACTGGCACAATAAAAAAAATAAGAAAGAATATCTTCTTTTCGAGATCGAACCTGTATCATTACGTCGAGGAAGACAGGCTATATTATAGCGTCCAGAGAAAGAGAGGGGAAGTAGAGAGAGGATAGGCGAGAAAGAGAAAAGGAGAGAGGGAGTGAAGGAGAGGAAGGACAGAAAGAGGGAAGGAAAGAGAGGGGGAGACGGAAGGAGAGAGGGAGAGAGAAGGAAGGAGAGAGGGAGGGAGAAAGAAGGAGAGAGGGAGGGAGAAAGAAGGAGAGAGGGAAGGAAGGAGAGAGGAAGAGAAAAAGGAGAGAAGGAGGGAGAAAGAAGGAGAGAGGGAAGGAAGGAGAGAGGGATGGGAAGAGGGGAGGCGAGAGGGAACGAGAGAGAGGTAGATAGGAAGAGAGGGATAGGGAAAGAGAGAGAAGGAATGGGAGGAAGAGAGGGAACGAGTGGAAGAGAGGGGGCGAAGGAGAGACAGGGAGAGAGTGAAAAAGTGAGACGGATAGAAAGGGCGCAAGGGAGATACAGGGAGAGTGAGAGAGCGCGAGATAGTGAGAGAGAGCGAGGTGTTGAAAGGGTGAAAAACATGTTCAAAAATGACATCCAATTACACACCATATTTGACATAATACCCTAACCACTTATCAAAAAAAAATATGAAGTACCAACCAGCCAGAGTTGTTTGACTAATTTTCAATCAAATCCTCCTTTCTTGTCCCCTCTAAGATTTTTTTCAATGTTCACATCACTAGCTTTCAAAATTAAGAAAAAATCCAGAAATAGTGACCCCGAATCGCATCTCTGTTGACCCCTACTGGGTGTGCAGGGCATCAACTTCGTGGCATGACGGAGTGAATGGACTTGTTTCAGGTAGAAAAACCAGACTTTCATTACAAAATCAAGTCACGAATTGAATGAGCCAAGGCACTACATAAGGCAACCATTTTTTGAAATAATTTTTTTTTTGCATGAGTATTTTTCAGAAAGGGTGGACTAAGATGGACACGGAGTGTTGGTGGGAGAGAGGAAGGAACAAGGGGGAGGGGTGACTGAAGAGGAGACGGCTAAGTTAAGGGTTGAACATTTTTCCATCTCAAAATAATGGCTGCTTGATTTAATATAAGGAAGTTTGCCCTTCAAACCAAACTCACACATGGATCCTTATTTCGAGTTCCAGAAAAAGGGATAGGGGTTAGAAAGGGAGAGGTGGGCTGAACATGTGGGCTGAACAGGTGGGAGGGGCTAACTTATTTTTGGTGCAGGAGTTTATCAAGTTCTATCATCACTCTCTGTCTCTAATAGCATTACAAACACGTATTTCACCATTTTGCTCTTTCTCTCTGATGGCCAAGGGGTGGGAGGAATATAAATTACTCCAATCCTAATTTTTTTAAATACCTGTTTGTTGACGTTGTTGGTTTTAGGATGATGGCCAGGGTGGTAATGGTTCGCCTAGAGTCATTCATCGTTTAAAAAGACAGCAAAAGCGACAAGATTATGATGAAATTTCACGTAGTTCTCTCTCCACCTCTCTGCACAATCTCCTCCTCCCTCGTCCTGCGTTGTCACTGCCAAAGACCAGAACAGTGACAAGAGACAGATGACAAATTATACAACTAACGGAACCTAATTAAGGTTCCTAGGAGTTCCATATTTTGCTATAGATTTTTGTGTCCCTATCATCAGCATCATCATATTCGCAGTAGGGGTGTTTACTTCATTTAGTAGTTCAAACACTGACACATTCAACTACTACTAGACTCTAACGATAATTTATCATTCTAATTAGTTCCGATTGTTGTTTCTAACACCCAAATGTCGGCACTGGCAACTTCAATGTGTTTTCTTCAAGAAAGCGACAACAGAAGCACTGGAGGATGGACACGGTTATCACAAACTGGACCGTTTATTAGCAGGAATAATGTAACACATTGAATGTAGCAGCTCGCCCCCTGGCGTCTGTGGAGGAAGTGCGGCATTAGGTTGGCAGCCGGTTGTTTAAAAATTCCAGTCCAACAGACCCCTCATCCGTCCCAATGGTTACTCGACCCCCCCCCCCCCCCCCAAAAAAAAAAAGATGGAGCGGCTGCATTGCGTTGGACACACCAGTTCTCGTTTGATCACTGATGTTAATCAACGTAACCCCAGCTAGTACTAATATGGGTGGCCGATTGGGAAAACTGGGTACCGCTAATACCCAAAAATCATCGCACTAGCATAGTATCTGTGCAGTTCCTGCCTTAGAACTATGCAGTGGATGGGGCTCTCATGACCATTATAGATCAAGGGCCCAAAAACACGAACGACACACCTACGCTTCAACCCCGATACTTATTTATTATCGGTCTACTGTTCGTTGGGGCTCTTCATCAAGCTCCTACACCTAGAAATTTGGCCTCACCTACATGTTGCATTGTAAAGAGGGTTCCTTTACGTGCAAATGCCATCGAACACCACATGGGACCTAGGTTTTACTTCTCATCCGATGGAAAGGAGCGCTCGGGGCCTCTCTGTCGCCCGAAAGAAGCCAATCAACCTCGACCCAGTATCGATCCTAGAACCACAGATGCAGTTACAGAGCACGCTACCCACTCCGCCACCGTGGTGGGATTATACAATGGAATGGGTAGCAAGCAACTCCTACCCCTTTTCCCGCCTATGGCAGGGTCGGGTACCCATTTGTCCCTCTGACTGGACACAGGGCGATATATTGGTTATAGTTTTTCCTGCAACCGGTTGCCGACCAAAGCTGCACCCCTACGCTTATTTATCGTCGGTCTAGTGTTCGTTAGGGGATGCCACCGACGCCAGGGGGCGAGCTCCTACACCTGGAAATTTTCCCACATCTACCCGTTGCGTAGTAGAGAGGGTTCTTTTACGGCTCTCATCTGAAAGAAGGCACACTCGCGACCTCTCTCTCGCCCGCAAGAAGCCGACCCACGTCGGTCCAGTATCGAACCTAGAACTACTGGCGCAGCTGCCGAACGTGCTCTCCACTACGGCACCGCGGCGGGTTACAATGGAATGGGTAGATTAGGCCAAAATTCCCTGGTGTGGGAGCTCGGTGGAGTGCCCTTACGAACAGCAGATCAACATGCAGCATAGGAGTTGCAGCTTTGGTCGGAAGGCCCTCTTTTGGGCTTCCCTCTTGCTCCGTAAAGAAAAGGCAAGTTGTCGTCGACTAGGATCGATGCTGTCGACCGGATTAATATTACCTTGGATGAATTCACTAGCTGGTAGGAGGAAAGTGGTGGCAATTTTGAAAGAAATTCAACTGGAAGCGGTGCAACAGTTGATGCAACACCTACTAGGCACTTGAAGGGAATTGTAGCATTGTCATTCTGTTGAAGCTAACAATGTGTGAAAGACCATAGGGCGAACACGGATAGTGTCATCAAATTATTATCCATTTTTTACCACTATCTTCATAAAAAGAGTTTCCACTTTCAGGGTGGTATTCCATTCAAACGACAACAAAAAGCTGCTGCTGAGTTATTCTTGATGCTCGTCAGAATTTGGCAGTAACAGTCTTTCATTCGTGAAGTAACAGGTTATATTCACAGAAAGAGAGAGAAGTTCACTAGACATCACCGTATTTGGTCAGCAAAAATCGAACAAAAGGCATTATTTTATAGAAAATAAATTCAGCATTTTTAAAAATAATAATAGGGCCAGAAAATGGCGGCTTTCATAGCCCAATCTCTGTCTCTCTCTCTCTATATGGTTGGTTGGCCTTATAAGTAGTCTAGTTGTCGTTCACGTCTTGGGAATGTTCAAGGTTAAACAGAGCACATTTCGGAATACGACGAGGGCATTAACCAATCTGCCTAGTAGGTGACATCGTGGTTGCTGGATCGATCCAGATCAGGACAGAGATGGAAGCGGCTGAATTCCGTTGACACGAGAGTTTTCGTCTGATCGCTGAAGTTAAGCAACGCGACACCATCTAGTACTGCCATGGGTGACCGCTTGGGAACACTGGATACTGCTGATACCCAATAATCTTCGCATTAATGTAGTGTCTGTGCAGTGGAAGGGCCCTAAAACACCACCAACATAAAGCCATCGACTTTTTAGCATTCATAAACGTTTTCAAACATTTAAACACTTGCCAGCTGGACACAAATTGATCACTGACGGACAGACAGGAACACTTATAACCGTGCCATAGACGTAAAGGATCACTTCTGCCACATAAATAACGATCATAAGTAATCAAAAGATCATAGTTACTAACAACAACTCTACCAGGTCTCTACCCACCACGAGCGGCTGTATTGCGTTGGACGCGCCAGTTCTCGTCTGATCAGCCAGAGCCGTAACGGGGGTATGAAGCGCCTGTGGCAGTGTCTAACTGTCGCTTGCCCGTAACCCAATAATGACAAAAAACAAACATTTTGCGCCCCAAACCCAGTTGCGGCCGTGGCGGCCGCCTTCTTCGCCACGCCCTAGTTACGGCCCTGCTGATCACTGAAGTAATGCGACGCAATCCCAGATAGTACTGCATGGGTGACCGCTTGGGAACACTGGGCATTCCTAAAACCCAAAAATCGTCGTAACAGCGCAGTGTCTGTGCAGACTGCATTAGTTGTTTGTTTGTTGGTGTTTTAGGGCCCTTCAACTACAAGGTCATTAGAGCCGTGTCCACAGTGTAGTTCTTATGCAGAGACTTCACAGACACGGCACTAATGCGACGATTTTGGTTATTAGTGGTACCCAGTTTTCCCAAGGGGCCACCAATGTCAGTACTAGCTAGGGTTGCGTTGCTTAACTTCAGCAATCAAACGAGAACTGGTGTGTCCAACGCAATTCGCCGCTCCCACGCTGCAATAGAACTGTGTAGTGGACGAGGCTCTAATGGCCTTTGCATTTGAAGGGCCCTACAACACTAACGAAAAGAAATCAGGGTAGAATAGAAGTAGCCTCTTTCGAGCTAATGGGAAGCTAGAGGTGCGACTTTCATGGGTTTCGTTGGTGTTTTAGGGCTATTCAACTACAATGGTCATTAAAGCCCAGTCCACTGTTAAGACGATTTGGGTATTAGCAGTAGCGAGTGTTCCCAAGCGGTCACTCATGCCAGTACTAGCTGGGGTTGGGTTGCATAACTTCAGTGATCAGACGGCAACTAGTTTGCCCATCTCAATAAAGCCGCTCGACTTCCGTCGGAAAGGATGTAAAGATTTGTTTCCTTTGTTTGTTGGTGTTTCAGGGCCATTCAACTACAAGGTCATTAGAGCCCCGTCCACTGTGTAGTTCTGATGCAATGACTGCAGAGACACTACACTAAATTGACGATTTTTGGATACTCGCGGTACCTAGCTTTCCCAAGCGGCCACCCATGTCAGTACTAACTGGGGTTGCGTTGTATAACTTCAGTGATCAGACGAGAACTGGTGTGTCCAACGCAACTCGCCTCTCCCGCAATTTGTTTCCTCGTGGTGGGTAGGAAAACACCGCTGCAAAAAAAGAACCCTTCTATGTGAAGTAGAATAGACCTGTACAGTATATCGGTAAAATATTATTTTAAAAGCAAGCTGGTAAATTATGTTTAGTAGCAGTTAAAACTGCCTGTAAATCTATAGGAAGTGAGAACACAATGTCGTGTCGCTCTGGGCAGTGGCATAAGAGTATGAAGTCGCATAGGGGCTCGAATGCCGAGAGGACCCTTAGACTTTCAGTTGACCTAAGCTTAGTGACGATCCCCTAATTCTGTCCTTGCGGGACAAGACAGGCTGATGGTTATTTCAGGGAGGAGGAAAATGCAAATATGGAGGTCATCCAACCTTCACGCTAAATTCGCCCAAAACGAGGTACGTTGAGGAAATTGCATCCAGGAAACTCTTAAATAAGTTGCCCCTTCAAAATATTTAACCCATTCCAAAGTACAGTTGTTTCAAAACCTGGCTCACAATGCGGTAATAACTGCCACAAAATTTCGACTAAGAGATGGGTTTGAAAGTTATCCAAGTCACAGGTAAAGCAACTGATGCCAAATGTTAAAGCAATGCAAAAGTGCAAAAGTTACTAGGCTTGCCAAAATTTTCAGGGATTCGCACAAATTGCAAACATGCTCAGTTCTACGACATTAGAGGTAGCCTGAGGTGGGGAAATAGCAGAGAAGATGAGAGAATACAGGCTGAGGCGGTATGGGCATGTACTGACTGTTTGTTTGCTGGTTTTTTAGGGCCCTTCAACTACAAGGTCATTAGAGCCCCGACATGTACTGAGAAGAAGGGAGGAAGAACTGATCAGGCAGTTACAGAGATGCAAACTTTGGGAAGCTCCCGGGATAAAATGACACATTGGAATGGAGGGTTAGAACCCGCAGATCAGACTCTACCTCAAGCGGGATAGGGTCATGACGATGATGCTCAGTTCTATGACAACAATTTCCTAGGGGCTCGATTCCATCCCAAAAAAGGATCACTCAGCGAAATACCGGAAAGTTAGTTGTAAGGGGAGGAACTGAATTCCAGCCCCCAAATGTTGCACATTCCAGATCTGAAGATAAATCAACTATGCCAAGGACCGATTAGGGTCTTCCGCACCCTCCTAAAAATCGTACATACTGTAAGCATAAAAAATACCCCCGCTTTCAGTGCAGGGTCTGAAGATCAACCTCCGCCAGCCTTGACTATGACTGTTGAGAGCTTTGACGAAGGTGAGGAGAGCATAAGAGCACCAAATACAGGCTCAAAAGACCATTCTAGAAGCCATCATCTCCAACGCGCCTGGTATATTCTCTATGTACTCTCCGACTGGCGGGTTCCATCAATTCTTCTCCCCCCTCCCAAAAAAGCGGTTAAGATATCAAAGTTGGAAAGCCTGAAGAAGTTTAGTGAAATCGAGTTCAATAGGAACCATTTGTAAATGTTTGCTTAGGTAGGTGCCCTCAAATTATTAACTTAGACTACTGAACCGAAATGTCTCATTTTGGGAAGGTGGAGGAGGAGGAGGGGGTTGCGGACTTTTGTATGTACATAAGAAAAAAAGGTCAAAGTGTTTGATACCCAAGCAACCTCCACTTGAATACTAATCCCAAAATCATTCTATACTGTAGCTATTGTGATGAGAGCAAATCCTTCCAGTGTCAGTAATTTCAATCCTTGTTTTGGGTGGAGGGGAGAATGCAACATCACACCTAACTGCCTCCCCAATCTGAAACCTTAACACCTCTTTATTGAGACCAAAACAGCGTTCCCGCCTCAACAATCAATGGAATGGATCTTTCCATCAAAAGAGAAAGTGTGAAAGGGATTAAGAGACATACAAAGTAATTATTTATGGATGACCAACTCGCTATGGATTTATCGAATTGGACACAACAGTAGGGTTACAGTGTTGATTCAATGGATTAGGGTAGGATTTAGTGGAGTGAGAGAGGAGATGAATTCTGCGGCTACTTTCACCTGCGATGGATGATGATGATGGTCAAGTCTTGCAGCTGGATCAACGTAAAGGTAGACAGACAGCTCTGTGTGTAGGTTCACATCAGGAAAAGAGGGGAAAAAATGAGAAAAAACAACACTGTAGGACTTAACTAGTCCTGTTATTTGACAACACTTCATCAGGGAAACGTTATCTGAAACTTCAATAAAAAAGCACGAGTTCTACATTGAAATTGAAGCTGAGAGCGAAATGAGCACCCTTCTCAACACGTAAATTCAACAACTAACTCTAGAAATTGAAAGGAAGCACAAAAAAATGTGTCTCAAAAGTTGATACAACCCCTCACGACCTAGAAATGCATTCAAACAACAAAAAATA
This sequence comes from Trigoniulus corallinus, assembly GCA_013389805.1. Taxonomy (NCBI): domain Eukaryota; kingdom Metazoa; phylum Arthropoda; class Diplopoda; order Spirobolida; family Trigoniulidae; genus Trigoniulus; species Trigoniulus corallinus. The sequence continues at coordinate 5,642,148 of JAAFCE010009109.1, forward strand.
TATACTCGGAGAAGTAACAAAATGTGATAGGGTTGATTACCCTAACCAATAGGGAAATAGGGTGGAATTCAGTCTTACAAATGTAATCCTTCACACCAGAACTATTCCCAAACCCTATTCTCAAATATGAGAGGAGCAGCTGTATTGCGTTGGACGCAGCAGTACTCATCTGATCACTGAAGTTCAACAACGCAACCTCAGATAGTAGGGCCTACTGGCATGCGTGACCAATTGAGAACACCGGGCACTGCTCACTGTGTTGGATACATCAGTTCTTGTCTGATCACTGAAGTTAAGCAACATGTACTACGTAAAAATGTACTACCTAACATGGGTGGCCGCTTGGGAAAACTGGGTACCGTTAATACCCAAAAAATCGTCCCATTAGTGTAGTGTCTATGCAGTCTTTGCATTAGAACTATGAGGATGACGGGGTTATAATGACCTTGAAGCTGAAGGGCTCTAAAACATCTACGAAATGAAAAAAAATATGGGTACTGCTAATGCCCAAATCGTCCTAACAGCGTAGTGCCTGTGCAGAGCCTGCATTAGAATTACGCAGAAGACGGGGCTCTAACAACCACTGTAGTTGAAGAGCCCTAAAAAACCAACAAAACAAAGAGGAAGTATCTCGCGATGACCAAAGATCAACATTCTTTTTCCATCTATCAAAAATTGCTAAAATTCTACTGAAGAGAAACTGCTAGGAACTATCACTTCTGGTGTCAGGTTCCTGCAAAGGTAATATGACAACCGTTGGCTAAGAAAACGAACATTGGCAAGCATCATAAATTTGGCAACGATTACTAGGTGTATGTGCAATTCGGCGTGACCAACCCCCAGAAACGAGACAGAAATGAAACCGAAAATGCATTGATTGTCATATTACCTTTGCAAGCTAGAGACAGAGGATGGGGAACCTGACATCAAAATTGATAGTTCCTGTCTTGTACGGGAGCGGCTTATTTTGTTAGACACATCAGTTCTCGTCTGATCACTGAAGTTAAGCAACGCAACCCCAGCTAGTACTAACATAGGTATCCGCTTGGGCAAACTGGGTATCGCTAATACCCAAAAATCGTCTCATCAGTGTAGTGTCTGTGCAGTCTCTGCATTAGAACTAGCAGTGGACGGGGTTCGAATGACCTTGCAGTTGAAGGGCCCTTAAACACCAACGAACAACAAGGTTTTTAGCTGCAGATGACATCGGTCACACCATACGGGGCCACGGCACTTGGTGCTACCTTCTCATTCCCTTCGACAAGGATTGACCCTGAAACCGCGAACACATCAGTGAGCACAGACAGCTTCGTAAAAGAAGACCCTACCTATCAAAGTGAGTAGATGATTGACGAGGAAATCACATCTAACAACACGTCTTTAAAACTACAATATGATTCAAGAATGTCTTTATTGCCGTGAATTTAAAAAAAATTGAAAATAAAAAACGAGAAACAATGAATCACCACCATCACACAATTCGCCACTGTTTTAAAGACATTGTGGTTGAAATATGCGTAGTTCTCATATTCATCATTTAGGTGCGGCTTTGCACTAATGGCATTCATTGTTCAAATCCATTAAGGGTGCCATTCACACTCAACCATTTCAACCAAATGGCCCATTATTATGAAATTAAAACAAGATATGTTTAAAAATAAGGTGAAACCAAAAGACTTGAACAATAAAAAAACGATAAATTTTAAGGTTCGAGTAGCTGAAGTAGAGGAAGGTGGGCTTCAAGGGAGAGTTGAAGGAACGGAAGACAAAGAAATAGCTATTTTGGAAATAATGACTTTATGGCTGTTTTCAAGTTTTTTTCCGAGAAGGGCTGCGAATAGGTACACATGTGACTAAAGTCATTTAGGGATCTGCAACATTTCTAAGGGGTTCTGGACCACATACTGCATGTGAAGGCCAGAAATTAGGTTAATAGTTTTGGTCCTACTCCACCCTCCTGCTAGATGTACGAAACCGCAATACCAAGGAACAATGGAAGAGGTCCCAAGAAGATATTACTGCGGTCATCTCCATTAATGAATCATTTAATAAATTTAATTCTCAAAGGGCCCTTTGCGGAGGTCTGCAAGACAAGGGAACAAGTTGAAAGACAATGCTAATAACCTTGGTGTCCCTTGCAAGCCAGTCATTTTCTCCCTCCTATCATCCATCATTGTCTTAAAAAGATATTTGACGTAAAGACTTTTTTTAACTACTATTGGAAATGGAGGGGACCACCTTCTGGTCCTGGTTTTCAGGACCTTCTTAGTCACCTGCAGGTAGACAAAATTTTCTTTTTGTTTCGGTTAGAACAACACACTCACACAAAAAATATATGCCACACATAAGGACACTAACTAGATCTTATCATTTCAAGACATTTTTTCTGAGAAGAAAGAATGATGATGAATACACCACAGTAGATTATTCAAGCACTATGGGTAAATGTTCCAAAATGCGCCCAAAACAACGAGGCCAAGTTTCACCATACGAAAAGTATTTCAGGAATGTCGTCACAACTCTTAATGATCATGTACCACCGTGTGCCAAACCCATGAAAGGATTCCTTGGAAATTACAACAAAATGATAGACATCTTTCTCCCCTTATCAGTTTCATCTAAGGGGCACCTCTGTCCGTTATCAGGGAACTGCGACTACTCGGTGTCCCAAACCCCTTATCGTCCATCATTGCAGTCAGTTAAAATTTCTGCAACACGTACAACATCGTTCTTAAGACCATATTAAGTCGTTTTTTGCTGTGTAGTGGGTACTTAAAGGCCCATTTAAAATAACTACAAAACAGCTGGGTCCAACCTCTTCTTCGTTTAGAAATGTTTGAAAACTAGCGTTCTTTAAATGTAATGCTCACGTACGGTTTACAATGGGCGCTAAGAGTCTGTACTGCAGATAGGTGTCATTATAAGACGGGTGCCGGTTCGATGCCCCAATAATATTATAACAATGGGAAAGGCCGTTTATTTATTATATGACGGAGAAGACGGTAAAGACCTCGAAGCAGAGGCTCAAGTCCT